>JAJTUV010003402.1:0-150711 GCA_021653895.1 Mastomys natalensis | reverse complement strand
TTCTTGAGTTTCATGTGGTCTGTGGATTGTGGCTCAGTAGTTAAAAGTTCAATTCCAGCAACCACTCAGTGGTTCACAACCATCTGTAATGGGATCCAATGCCCTCTTCTGGTGTGTCTGAAGAGAGCAGCAGTGTACTCATATAATTAAAATAAACCTGTGCTTCTTGATTCATTCTCCATTTTGTGTCATGCAGCAGAGCATTTTCCACAGAGATCATATATGGAAATTTTGCTGTCTACCTTCCAAGGTTCTACGATATACTTTTAAATCAGTTTGGGCCAGTAAAACAACTCAGCAGGTAAAGGCACTTGAGTCATTAAGCTTCTAATGCCATCAATTAGGTTTTTATAAGAAAATTATTGCATTTTTCTCCCTTTAAACCCAAGCATAATTTTAAAATTCCAAGCAAATAAAGTGTTCTTATCTTTTTTTCATCTGTGATGAACTTCCTTAGTTCAAGCTACTCCAATCTCTTAGCTCATCCAAACAGTTTCCTCTCTTTTCTATGCTCCATGCCTTTGTCTGTGAACAAAGTTGGATACTTCCCTTCTCCATCCTCATCCTTGCTACAATGCCTCTCCTTACTTGCTCATTATTTCAGCTGTATTCTTGGTGTTCTCTCATTTCTCCTCCTATGTGTCCACCCACATATCCCACCTACAGTGTCTATAATGTGCTTTCTATCTGCTGTAGCTTAATAAAAAGGAAATTATGCTAATTTTATTCAAACTTTTAAAAGTAAAACCTGTACCAGTATTATTCTGCCCCTCTCTTTTATTTATTCATTTCAAAAGAAAAGGTGGCTAATCATCCCAGAAAATTATACTTGTACAATCTTACCCACTTTCCTTTTTTTTTCTTGCAAATAAGAAGATTTTTCCCAATCAAGTTTAGATAGAGTAAAAAAGCCAGCCTTCTGAGATTAGTTATTTTTATGGAATTAGAGGCCTGGGTCCAGGAAAATTCTAGCATCAGTTCATGATCTTGGTGCCCAAGGATCACAGTTTCTGGAGACAATGCTTTGATGCTTAGTATATAGACAAGATGTTATAGTCAAAATAGCAGCACATCAAGTAAAGCTATTGTCAGGCTACCTATGGTTTGATCTCTGTGTCTAGAAGATGGCTTTTTAGAAAAGTCAGAATCCAGTTTTGTTGAGGAAATACTTGGGTAAGGATGCAGACATGGAAGATTTAGTGTCCAAATCCATGGCTCTCATGAAAGGAAGAATTTCCTCCATAGAAAAACAAGTGGCAAACCCTGTTTGAGAAAAGGTTTGAAAGGAAGATAGAATTAGGGGCTGGAAACTCAAAGAATGGACTCAGAAAAGGCATGGTTGCAATTGGAAACACTGATACAAAATCCAGTATGTTGTCCAGCCTCATTCTTCCCTGTGGTTCCACAAAATTCTCCAAAAAACTTGTACTATTTGGTGTGATTGTTTCTTGTAGATATCTGTTAAGGGGACAGGCATTTACCAATTGAAGTTCAAGCTAGAAGCACACTCGAGGCTAAAGGATGAGCCCTACAATTTGTACCTTCATTGGTTTTTGTTGTTGCTGCTGTTGTTGTTTGTTTGTTTTCCTTTCTGAGGAGTCAAGTGACATCACTGTCAAAGGGACATTTAAATGTCTTGATAGGTGGATAATGTTATGTTCTAGACTGCACAGATGAGTCAGGTTAAAGTATATACTATTTATATAATGCCAAGACAATCAATTATATTGCCATCTGAGAAAAGGGCAGTCACAATAACTACTGAATATATCCCCAAATTGAAAACACGTGCATGCCTAATTGACAACTTCCCAAGTTCATTGATTGTATAATGTTTCTTCTTCTATTCCACCCATCATCTTCTTTCTAAGTATTTACAGCTGAGTGATTTTTCATTTCTTAGAAGATAAAGGCTGAGAAATTTGCATAAGAGTAAGTCATTGGCTACTGATGAAGTAAGGCAGGACTCTGAGTACTTCCCATTGTACTTCCTACACATATACACAGGTCTTCTCTTTGTATAAGTCTTTGCAGTTATTACTGAATAGAAAGAAAAATATAAAGCCTAGATTTAAATGAACTGAACCTTATAAGACATCAGAAGGTTTACAGAAAAGGAGAAAAGAGGGGCAGAAGTGTGGAGGAAATATATTTTAAATATCTTGTATGTCCCTATCATCCATGTATTGGAAAAGTAGACCGTGGGGTGAGCATGAAAATGCACACTTGGAAAGTTTTGATCTTTGCATCCCAGTGTTGAGGTTTTGTCTTTTACTGTCTATTGTAATGCTAAGTGGGGGCGCCCAAGACCAGGAGTCTGCATGTAGACTTGTGATCCTGCTCCCAAGCTATTTCTGATAGGTAAATAAAGATGGAAATAGCCAATAGCTGGGCAAAGAGAGACAAGTGGGGTTTAGGTTTCCCAAGCTTCAGGTTGGGGAAGAACCACAAGTAGAAGAAGGTGCAGAAGGAAGAAAGAGAAGCCACCATGGGTTAGGTGCGCCCTAAAAACATGGCCCTGGGGGTTCTCCAATTAGAGTTAAGAGCAGCCCAAATGAAACATAGTAAGTAGTAAGTAATAATGGGTTATTGATATGAAAGTAGAATCTAATAACATAGAGGGTAGGCATCTGCCCAGATCTTGTGTTGTTTAAGGCTTATTGTAAAAACAAAGTATGTGCGTGCCTTCTATCCGAGAACTAAAGGGTCAAAGGCAGGATAGGAACCTCAGATTGAGATTAAATAATTTCTACAACATCCCAGACCCCGCTTACATTACATCACAGACACATCACAATCTACCAAGTACAATCATACTGTAGGAGAGATGTTTTATATATAACAGAACTAAGGGCTCAGTAGACAAACACACTTATAACTCTTCCCATGTTAGTTCAATCTGTAGGACCATAGGATGGAAAGAGAAAATTGACTTCTGCAAGTTGTATCTCTTTTTTTTAATTGGATATGTTTTTTATTTACATTTCAAATGTTATCCCCTTTCCTGGTTTATCCTCTGCAAACCCCCATCCCATCCTCCGTCCCCCTGCTTCTATGAGGGTGCTCACCCACCCACCCACTCCTGCCTCACTGCCCTGGCATTCCCCTACACTGGGGCATCAAGGCTTCACAGGACCAAGGACCTCTCCTCCCACTGATGGCCAACAAGGTCATCCTGTGCTACATAGGCAGCTTGAGCCATGCGTCCCTCCATGTGTACTCTTTGGTTAGTGATTTAGTTCATGAGAACTCTAGGGTTCTGGTTGGTTGATGTTGTTCTTCCTATGGTGTTGTTCCTTCAGTCCTTCTCCTAAATCCTCCATTGGGGACCCCGTATTCAGTCTAATGGTTGGCTGTGTGCATCCGCCTCTGTATTTGTCAGGCTCTGGCAGAGCCTCTCAGGAGACAGCTATATCAGGCTCCTGTGAGCATGCACTTCTTTGGCATCTGCAATAGTGTCTGGGTTTGGTGTCTGTATATGGGATGGATCCCCAGATGGCCCAGTCTCTGGATGGCCTTTCCTTCAGTCTCTGATCCACACTTTATCTCCATATTTCCTCACCATGGCACACTCAGACACACAAAGTGTGACAGAGAAATAACAAGTCTAATGAAAACAAATGAACTATGTTTATTTTAACATAAAATTTAATTATCTATTCTAATGGTTGGCATACTCCCTGTAATGTTGGACATGGTGTATCAGTCCCACTATTGCATCTCTCTATAGAATAAATGAATGACTCATGGATATGATATATAAAATATTCAAGATGGTTTAGAACTAACAGCATATACTTCTGTAACCATGACACTAAGATTTAAAATTGTTTTTGCTATCTTAGTAGCTTGTTTAAAAAACAAAGTTAAAAGACCTGGAGAGATGTTTCAGTGGCTAAGAGAACTGGCTGCTCTTCAAGAGGATCCAGATTTGATTCCTAGCACCCACATGGTGGCTTATAACCATCTGAAACTCCAGTTCTAGAGTCTCTGACACCATCTTCTGACTTCCTCAGGCATCAGACATAGAAGTGATGCACAGACATACATGTAAGCAATATACCCATGCACATAAAATAAAATAAAAGTTAAGGATAGTATTGGAGTCCAATTACTTTACATTTTCTTATATCTCCCTTATTCATTGGGGATTGTTACTAATTCTGAATCCACATATAATATTTCCATGATGTTTCAGACTCTCACCAACTACTTACATATGTTTAAGCTATGTTTTTTTGTGTGTGTATTTGAAACATATGGTTATGGATAGGATTCTGTTCTCCTCTTCAATTAATATGTTGAAATCATAACTTCAGTAGCTCAGAATTTATTTGAAAATACGATTCCTACAGATATAATAAGTTAACATGAAGGACATGTGAAGAAGGGTGTGTCTCTAAGCCATTATGACTGACATGTTTATAAAAAGAAAATTTAGATAAAAGCACACACAAAGAAGGAATGCCATGCAAAAATAAAGACCAAGATGTACAACCAAGTAATGTCCAAGACTGAATACAAACCACCATGGTATAAGGGAAAGTCATGGGATGAATTCTCTGTCATAGCTCTCAGCAAGTCGTAACCCTGATAACAACATTTTTAATTTTTTCCTTACATTTTTTTTATTGGAAATTTTATTTACATTTCAGATGTTTTCCCCTTACCCCTTTTTCCCCCTCCCTCCCAGAAACTCCTTATCCTTCCCCCTCCTCTTGCCTCTATGATGGTGTACCCCCACCCACCCTCCCCCGTACCTCACCTCCCACCCTCTAATACCACCCCCCACGATGTCCAGCCTTCATGGGACCAAGGATCTCTTCTCCCACTTATAAATAGCTCCCTTGCATATATAGCTAGAGCCATGGGTCCCTCCCTAAGTGCCCCCAGACTGGTGGTTTAGACCCTGGGGGCTCTGGTTGGTTGATATTGTTGCTTTCCTCATGGTGTCAGGAATCCTCTCAACTCCTTCAGTCTTCACTCTATCTTCTCTGTTGGAAAACCCATGATCAGTTTAATGGTTTGCTGTGAGCATCTGCCTCTGAATATGTCAGACTCTTGCAGACCTCTAAGGAGACAGCTATATCAGGCTCTTGTCAGCATGTACTTCCTGACATCCACATCAACGTCTACCTTTGGTGACTGCACATGGGATTGATACCCAGGTGAAATGGTCTGCAAATGGCCCCTCCTTCAGTTTCCCCTCCTCCAGATCCTTCCTGCCTCCCTTACCAATGTCATGTCTTTAACTCAGCTCTTCAGCTTCTTAAGTTGTAAAATAAATGTCAGTGTTTACACTCCTAGTTTGTGATACTTTATAACACCAATGCTAGCAAATGAATACAAATGGGTATAGAGCAGTACTCAGCTAAATTTTTTTTTGTAGTTACCTAGTAAACATTTGAAACTTTATGGGTCACATACAACCTCCATGCTGCACCTCCTCTATGTCGTCTAGCACAGTGGTTCTCAACTTTCCTAATGCTACAACCCTTTAATACAGTTCTCATGTTTTGGTGACCCCCAACCATAAAACTATTTTTGTTGCTACTTCATAACTGAATTTACTAGTTAAGAATTGTAATGTAAATATCTGTGTTTTCTGGTGGTCTTAGGCGACCCCTGTAAAAGGGTTCAGAATTCTCACTCTAGCTCCTCCTCCTCCTCCTCCTCCTTTTGCTTCTATTCTTCTCATGGAACATACACAGAGAGAGAGAGAGAGAGAGAGAGAGAGAGAGAGAGAGAGAGAGAGAGAGAGAGAGACAGAGAGAGAGAGAGAGAGAGAGAGAGAGAGAGAGAGCACTTAGTTTTTTTTAAACCATACAAAAACACATGAAACATATTTGGTCCAAAATTGTGAGGTCCTGAACATATATATTTGCACACTGGATTTTTGTTTTTGTTGTTTTGTTTTGTCTTACTAGATGTTACATTTTTTGATATTTTTTCACAGTAGTCTAAGTTCTTAGTAGCTGTTTTATTACATGATTTTGTATCATTTTATTAATGAAAAATTAATTTATTTTCAATGCTTTTAGGACATACAATTCCTATTATATATCTTATATTCCTCAAGGGTTGGTATATAAGATTGTCATGCACAATATGATACTAAGCACATATTTAACTATAATGAATATATTTAAGTATATTTACTATTTTAAATAAGTATATCACCATTAAGTATATATTATTTTAACCATTATATGATGTATAGTGTTCCAGTTTTACATATAAATGACAATTTATTTGTCACATTGTAAGCTTAGATTTTTCAAAACCTACTTTTATTAAAGGTTCACCAAGGCTTCGACCCCCTCATATAGCCCACCATCCAGAGGAAAGAGAGAAAAGATGGTAAATAGGACAAGGGGATGTGGACCTGTTTAGAAGTAGTTACTTGGGGTGATTCCAATATCTGGTTTTCAGGATACCAGCAGTCCAGTTCAGTAGTATCAAGATACCAAACATGAGTCAGCAGTGGTGGCACAATCCAGCAAAAACAGCCAGACCTCCATCACATTGGCACTAGTCAGTGGGAATAACCAGAACCAGCCCAGACACCAGAGGAAGTTCTCTGCTGTGCCTCTCTCAACGAAGCAAAGATCAGCAAAGACATGAGACCAACAAAGTGCTACAAAGCTAGCTCTATAAATACTGCATCACTGTCTGTTGAGTCCTATTTATACTCTCTCCAAACACTGTGTCCTCACACAGGTCTTGCTTCAGCAAAACACTATGTGAGTCTGCATCACATGACATTACCAAAAACTTCCACTTCATCACATACTATAACAAGAGGAACAATTCATTCATCTAGTTCTCAACAAAGGATGAAGAAATATCAATTAGGCACTGTTTTAAATGCCATGGAACCAGCAGAGAAAAATATATTCTGTCTTCAAAGATCTTACATTCCAATTGGAAGACACAATAAACCAACAAATTTGTATTGCATCAAGTGGCCATAGAAGTTGCAATGTTTATTCCTTAGAATGTTTTCTCCTTCCCATTCCTTCAGTCAGTTACATTGTTCATTTCCCTCAGCCTTTGCACAAATTTCACATTATCTGAAAAATTTTCCCTGCTTAGTGTAAAATAACCTTGTTTCCCAAAAGTTTATTATGTTTTCACAACCTGTATGGCTATCTGATACTGTACAAATTAGTTGAACAGTTTATATAGTATTTACAGAAAATATGTTATCAAAGCACTAAGAACTTATTTCCAAAGTGTCGGTAATTTTAAAATAGAAGTGAAATGTTTTGCTCAATTCTTACTGGTTAATGGCTTTGGCATTCAGGATCTCCAACTAGACATGTAGTTGAAAACCAACTGAACTGACTACAACTGATTGCAACTAGAACTATACCTTCTTCTATGAGATGGACATAAAAGAGATGTTAAGGAATGGGTTCATGCCATTATGGAAGTTTGGTTAATGCAAAATCTGAAAAGTAAGGTTGTGGCAAGTTGAATATTCACAAAAGGTTTGCAGTTTTGAGTCCAAAGGAGCTTTGTTTGGAGAATTCTTTATGCTCGGGGGAAGCCATTCTTTGATTTATTAAAAAATGGATTAAGCACATTCACACATGGAAGATGGAAGCTTTACCCTAAATGTAAAAGCCACTTTCATAGACATATCAGAATTGATTTTTGAGAGATGAGAGATGGCAGGTTAGAAAGACTAAGGACTTTGTTGTGATCCACATACCAAAACCAAAATGTCAGAGGAGTAGGTACTTCACAAGTATGTGCACATTTGTGCATATGCACCACCTACACATACATGAACACACACACATAGGAACCCTGAGCACACGTACGTACATACATACACACACATACTCCTTCTTTTTATGTAGGTTGTGGGAACTGAACTCATGTCCTCATGTCTGCAAAGCAAGTATTTTACTAACTGAGGTATCTATGCATTTGAGATATAAAATTTCTTTGTTTCTACTATAAGTCATATCACTGGAAGTGCAAATAAAGGATTAAAGTTTACTTAGGACTATGAAGAAGGTATCAGAACACTAGTGTATCTATCTGACACTAATAAATGATCAATCTAAATGAAAGCTAAAGTATCTTTGAGTGTTTTCATCTATGTTATGCATAGTTGTGTGTGTGTGTGTGTGTGTGTGTGTACTGTTTGTCTACATGTGTGCTTCCTTATACTCATATACTGTTCAGACAATATAAAATTACCTTATGTGCTCCCACAAAATTAGCCAAAATTCTTTTCTCTTGCAGGACTTGAATAAATCCTTAACAAATAAGTCAATTTCTTATTGATAAGAACAAATTAAAATATCTCCAGAACTTGAAACATGCTTTGCCTATGTTTATATTTATAGCTGATAGTTAAAATACAGTCTATGTTTTCTATGCTTAAAATACACCTTGCCTCATTTTCATTAAGTTCAAAATCATTTCATTTTATTAAAGAAAAATAATTGTCTTCTATATTCAGAGACTTATAATGAAAAATAAGGCAGCCAGAATCTAAGTAGAAGAAAGAATATAATATTTAGGTATGAAAATATACTTGGAGGATTAGGGAGGAAAAGAATAGAGAGAAAAAATGTCCTTTTAGATGAAAAGGGATTTTGTATGGTAAAATAGTTTTGCACTAAAAGTATAGAATTATTCCAAAACATAAAAAGAAAACTGTAAAACCAGGAGGTTAAAGCGTGTCACCATAGGGGGTTGTGAAAGATGAAACACTAAAAAAGTATGTGTGAGATTAAGTGGGCAATTTAAACATTTCAAAGGGTCAAATTGTGCTGGGTGATTACTTCATCAGTCAATCTGTTCTAGTCATTAGAAGGAAGCTGCAAAAGTAGACAATGGGACCCCAGCTCTAAATCACTTTTGAAATTTTGCTTTGGGATTTTCAACAATAAGAGTAAAATAGAAGCAGTTTTTTTTTTTTTTTTTTAAGGCCCAGGAGAAATGATGACAGATATGAGAACAAGCGTTCTCGTGGGGCTAATAATTTCCTCTGACAGAAAGAAACCCACTACCACAGAGGGACCCCAGACAGAAGATTCTAAAGTTGCCAATCTCTATCTTGGACTTTGTCCATGAAGAAGACTGATTCTCCTAGCAACCATGAATTGCTTGTAGCACTTCTTCTAGTGGTAGGGCCCTGTGTGATTTCTCACATTCACCTTGGCATGTTAATTGGTATTACCATTGTATATATAGTTCTTGTTTAAGCAGCCATTTTTATTGAGATTTCATGGATATAGCTTCCCTGTTGTTTATAGAAGGCACTATTTCAAAGATATGTCCCAGTCTTCTGGCTTTTACACTGTTTTCTGTTTAGGAGTTGTATTGTGGATATTTTGACTGGGATTGGGCATCCCACAGTCAGTTGTGGGCATCCAGCAGTCAATTGTTCTCTGCATTTTGACCAGTTGTGGCTTTCTGTAATGGCCCCTGTTTCATACAAAAAAGAAACTTGTTTGATGAGAATTTTGAGTCACACTTAGCTGTATGCATAGTGATAGGTTTTTAGAATGCACTTTACTAGTTTAGGAAATAGCAGTAGTAAGTTCTTTAGGATCCATGACTTTATCAGCTATATTTGGCTATATTTACAGTATTGTGCATGAGTTTTATCCCATTGAGTGATCCTTATGTCCAGTTAGATTCAGTTGATTTCCCTCAAGATGTAAATGCCACTATTACACCTGTGCAGGTTGGGTTTTCCCCATCACCTGATACAAGTTAGTGTCATTTGAGAAAAGGGAACATTTTTATTGACTGATGATTGATGTGGTAGGGTTCAGCCAAATGTGAGTGGTTTCATCTCTAGGTTCATGGTCCTAAATGGTATAAAAAGCAGACTGAGCAAGCTATGAATAACTATCCGGTAAGCAGTACTCCTTCATTGTTTCTGCTTCAGTTCTTGATTCCAAGTTCCTTCCTTGAGCTCCTGCCCTGAATTCTTTTAGTGATGAAGTATGATCTGGTATTAACAAGATAAAATAAACCCTTTCCTCCCCAATTAGCTTTGAGCAGTGTTTTATTATAGCAACAGAAAAGCTAACTAGGCTATCCCTGCATTACTTTTTGACAGGTTAAAATGTCATGTACTTTTAGTTTTAAATATTTGATGAGGTTTGTTTAGGCCACATATGATTAATTTTGGAGTAAGTATTTGAAGACACTTGAAAATAATCTGTGTTCCACTATTGTTTGATGGAATGTTCTATAAAATCATGTTGGCTGATGTTATTATTGAGTTCATGATCCCCGCTGGTTTTCCCTTAATTATGTTGTTTAAAGAGGGCTTTTAAAGTGCCTAACTAAAAGTCTGAAGGTTTTTTTTAGACCAGGTTTCCTTCATACACCGTGGTAAGTATCCCTTGCTTGTTCCCAGGGTTGCTTTTTAATTTATTACTGTTTCTTTAGAAGTCTCTAAATTTTATTTGTGTTTTCAAAAAGGCATATTTGGGTTTTTTGTTATCTATATTTTCTCTGCTTCATTAATTTTAGTACTAGTCTAAGTTTTCAATTTTTTGTAATTAGTTTTCTGAGATCAATTTTTAGACTTCTGTCTTAATATGTGTGTTTGAATGTCCAGCTTTTTCCTTTACATGCTTCCTCATTTTCATATGTGGCATAAGATACTCATCAGTTAAGTATTTCCTCATTGAAATTTTTATTTATTAATAAAAAATATTAGCTTTTTGCTGCCTGACACCACTGAGGTCACACATGAGTCCTGTCAACCACCAACAAGGACTACATAGCTTCTTACCTGCTGACCACCCTCGAGCACAATTCCTCCAGCATCAAAGAGATCAAGAAGACCCTAAGTGGTGTGGATGTGGAGGCAGACAATGACTGGCTCAACAAGGTTTGGGCAAACTCCCCACTGTGGCTGCTAGTGCAGCTCTGGCTGTTTCGCTGCCCCTGGCTCTGCAGATCCTGCAGCTAGTTCTGCCCCTGATGCAACATAGAAGAAGGAAGATAAAACATGGAGTCTGAGAAGTCAGATGATGACATGGGATCTGGCTTATTTGATTAAGTTCCTGCTCCTCAAAAATAAAACCTGCTTATGTATCTTGAAAAAATATTTATGCAAAAAAAATTTCATTCATATATGCAATGTTTCTTGGTCATATCGATCCCAAACCCCTTCAAATCCCCATAGAACCTGTCCATATGGCATCATCCTCCCAACTTCATGGTCTCCTTATTTAATTTATTTTATTACCCACTGCCACAGGTGCTGCTCATATTTCTAGTTTTCATTATTCTTTCTCCATGGACCAATAATTCCCACAACCTATACTTAGTTTTTCAAAAGCAGTATTTTAATTATGTGTAAAACATCTTTTTCACTGTTAAATATTCCTAAATTAATGGCATTGTATCTGTGAAATTCATGACCTCTGTTATGAGTGTTATAGCCACTTGCACCATCACATTCTCATGTCTATATATAAGAAATCTTCTCTCCACATCAATCCACCTTCCACTAATTTAGTTCTATTCCCTAAGACCTCTTATTGTACTTTAATCTCCATCACTTGTTTTGTCTTAATTACTCTGGGCCTAGCCTCATCTGATTCACCTTCTTCGTGGCCAGCAAGAGTTTTCTTTCTGACAGACAAATGCATTCCTATCCTTCCCTGTTTTATAGCTTCAAGAAGATGCTAGGCTTTCTAGAACAGCAAATTCTCAAGCACTATCTTGAAGTTTTCATATATGTGCTCATTTATTACTAACTACATGCCTGACATCTTGAATGATGGTAGGTATTTCCAAACAGAATTTTCATTTTCTTCTGCTCTGTGTGGTACTATGGGAACACCAATTCAAGGCATACCTCTCTCTCTCTCTCTCTCTCTCTCTCTCTCTCTCTCTTCTCTCTCTTGTGGTGTGTGTGTGTGTGTGTGTGTGTTCGTGCATTTGCTTAGACTTTCCCAGATACTACGAGAAGTATAAAGATGACTTCTGATCACACAGCAGAACAACTTCATAATCACTATGAATTGCCAGTAAAGCCTTTTCCCACTACACTTCAGACTGTGACAGTTTTCATTGTAGTTTCCCTAACTAGATTGTTGTCTAGTTTTCCTTCTCTCCAAAAGTATAGCCCTTCTTGAAACTAGTTTACGTCCTGACTCTTCAACTTTCATTGGCCATAGCTCTCCTCCCCATGTGTCCATTATTATAGTTGTTTCCTTTCCAATCTTCAGTACCTTCAAGACAGGTATAGCATCAGTGTAAGACCTAAGCTACGAAGGCAGAAGTGGAGAGGGGTCATGGGAGACCAAATTGTTGATAAGTATGCAAGGAGCCATTGGTAGATAAAATAAATTTTATTCACTAGCACAAAGCCTGTCGGGATGAAGATGTCATCAGCCATCTAGGCACCGTACACAGGCTACACACAGGTGGACACAGGCACAGACAATACAGCCTGAGGTTTCAGATAGGTACACACAGTCCGAGAAGGGCTAGGTGGTGAAGACAAACGGCAAAGGCACAGTCCTTTGACCTCTAACTCATATTTATACAAAACCACACAACTGATATTTGCCATAAAAGGTAATATAACTGAGTACATCACTGCTTAATTTTCGATTTCCTGGATATCCAGTGTCAGCCATTTTTTTTCATTTTTTTACTGGATGTCCAACATTCACCATATTGGCCCATGTTGGATATCCACAAAGCACTATATTGTCTAGACATAAACTAGCCCTTATAGCCTGCTCTTGTCTACATCCAGATCGAGGGACCGTTTTAATTTCTCGTTTCTATTTTTCTTCCTTTTTTTTAATAACAGCTTTGTTGAGAAATGCTTCTTGTGCCATACTACCCACACATTAAGAGCACACGAGTCAATGTTTTTCAGTATAGTCACAGAGTTGCATAACTCTGCATAACCACAGTCAATCTTAGAACATGCTCATTATTTCAAAGAGAAGTTTTGTACCTTTTAGCTATCACTCTGCTCAATACTCCATAATACATGAGCCCCCAGTTATAGAAGCCACTAATCTACCACAGGGTTGCTAATTATAAAAGTCTCAAATAAACATAGTCACACAGTACATTGTCTTTTGTGACTGGTTTCTTTCCCTGACATTTAAGGTTCATCCATGTTTTAAGTAGTTTGAATAGTTACTTTTTATGGCTCAATAATGTTCATTTGTTTATTCATTCATAACTTAATGAAAACTTGGTTTGTGTCTATTATACTGTTGACGCTATGCATAACATTACTGAAAACTTTTTTTGTGAAAGGGTTTTGTGGAAAACTATACTTTTCATTTCCCTTAGGAAAATACTTAGGAGAATTGTTAATTAAAATTATAACTATGTTTAACTTTTGAAGAAACTACCAAAATGCATTGTAGTTTTATTTTAAATTTCTACCAACACAGTATGAAAAGTAGAATTTTTCTACATTCTTACTAATGTTTGTTAGTCTCCATTTTCAAATAGTATGTACCTGAGTGTGCATATGTATCTCACTGTGGTTTTGATTTGTATTTCTCTGATGAAGGCTGAGGACAAGCACGTGCTTGTTGATCATATGTGGGTCTTCTTTGGAAAAAATATCTGTTTAGATACTTTGTTCAGTTTAAAATTTGATTATTTTTCATTTTATTGTTGAACTCTATGAATTCTTTATGTATTCTTGACTCAAATCCTTAGTGAAATGTTATTTACAAATATTATATCACTTTGAGGGAATTATATTTTAAATTTTCTTAATGGCATCTTTTGAGATAAAAGTAGTATTTTGTTTCCTCCTTTTATGCATTTAACAGTATACTAAGAAGTGTTTGCTAAATCTAATATCATATTATAGTTTTAACTCTTAAAAAATTTACACCATGATCCATTGGAATGAAAGAGGTTCCAATTCATATTTCTGCAGGTGGTTCTCCAGTTGTCCCATTAGTACTTGTTTAAAAGATGTCTTTCTTCCACTTAAATAAATAGTCCTGCTATACTTTTTAATGACTGTTTTGGCTTTTTTCATACCTTGAATTTCCATATGAATCTCTGATCAGTTTGCTAGTTTCTACAAAAAAGCCAGCTATGCTTCAGGTGTTGCATGTAATCTGCAGGTCATTTGGGGAGGTAATGCTGTCTTCATGACATTTAAGTCTTCCAAGCAGTGAACACAGATGTAAATTCTGATAGGGATGGAGTCCAAGTCATTGAAACATGCTAAGCAAGTGCTCTACCACTGAGCTACATCCCAGGCCTTGTGGTTTTGAGAAATAATTTCACTGAGTAGTTCCAGCTGGCCTCGAACTCATCATTTAGCTCAGATTAGTTTTTAACATATGATTCTCCTGCCTCAGTTCCCTGAGTACTGGGATATTAGGCATGGACCATCATGTCCAGTTTAATTAGTATTTAAATTTTTTCTTTCAATAATATTGTTACACGTTTTGTGTATCTTTTGTTAAATTTATTGCTAAAGCTTTCATTATTTTGTTGATATTATACATGCAATTGTGTTCAAAATTTCCTTTCTGTAACTTTACAGTTTGCAAATGTGTGGAATGCAATTAACTACTACCTATAATAATCTTGTACCTTGTGACATGTTGAATTTGTTATCTCTACTAGATTTTGTAATATATTTCTTAGAATTTTGTATAAAGATCATGTCACCTACAGAGATAGCTTTATTGTTCCTTCTCAATTTGATACCTTTTCCATTTTTTCTGTTCCCTAAATATTTTGACTAGCCATTTTAGAAGAGAAGATAGTTGTGATGAGGATGGGACACATCTTCTTGTTCCTTATATTAGAATGAAATTTCAGTATTTTACCATTTAGATGAGATTTAGCACACTCATTTTGGCATGGACATAGACAATTTCACCATTTACTATAACATTAGCTGTTATTTTTTTGTCTTTTATTACTTGTTTTGAAGATACTCTTTTATTCCCAGATCACTAAATGATTTTTATCACACAGTGGTATTGAATTTTAATGACTGCTATTTTGGAGGCTATTGAGATAATTTTGTGGTTTGGCTTTTATTCCATTGATATGGTTCACTTTTTAAAATGAACTTTAGGATGGGAAGCTACTCCACATTCCTAATATAAATTCTCCTTGACCACATTGCATAATTCTTTTAATATGTCTATTTTGGACTATAATGTTTTATTGAGATACATAGCAGATATTTTGGGGAGGGGGATGAATTTTGTGTGTTCAGGATACTAGTCATTAGGTTTTCTATCTCTAGGAGTTAAAGTAAATCCTAATATGTAGAATGCATGCTTGCTTATCTCCTTGAGTATCTGTAACTTCCTTCTAAAATGGCTAATTTTAGAGAAGAGGCACAGGAAGCTCTTTTTAGAGTATTCATAGTCCATGCCCAGTGTCAGCACTTAGGAACTACCCTTATCCTTCCCACATACTATATAAAGGTTTCTTACCAGCATCGACTGTTTTAGTCAAAATTATGAAGCAATGCTTGGTCTAGAAGAATATGCTTGATGCTAGGCCACCTTGCCATGCTCTCCTTCCTCCATCCCTTGGCTTCCTGCTTTTGTGATTAGATCCTGGTTTAATTCACGGTTGTATCCAGACTGCTGGTAACCTCTGGTATTACAGTTATTTCAGGCCCAGATGAAGCACAAAGAGATGGACTCCAGGTGCTTTGTTCCAAATCTATCTCTATCATATACAAGCATTAAACACTATAGGCTTGTTTCCTCACAACAGAAGGGAGTAATAACACTTACATCACAGAACTGTTGCCAGAATTCAATTGTGGTTAAAGGTAACAATCACATATTAAATGTTCCATAGATTATTAATACTGGTGAAAAATAAGAATTATGTAACTGAAGCAGAAGTATTCCCATGAGTTTAAGGACGTCCTGAGATATATAGTGAATTGTAAGACTATATAGTGAGATTCTTCCCCCATCTCTCCAAATAGTAAGAGTAATTGGGCTTGCCATAGTTTCCAGCAGTTCCTGGCTAGGAAAAAGTAGCAAGATCCATCAGGAGGCAACTGATGATAGTGAAGATACTATATCTACCTCCAGGGAAACTGAGGCACCATTTACCTGGCTTCCAGCATTTACTGTTTAATGGAAAGCAGTCTTCCTTTATGTGAACATGAATTATCACATAACTAAGATTCCAAAAAGAATAAAGAAAAGAGCAACTTAGAAAGAATGTGGGAAGTAATAACTACTTGAACATCAAATACTTGCTAAAACACCAGGTGTTTACTAATTAAGTGTGAATGGAACAAAACTTCTACATGGTTAATTTCCTTTAATACACAAGAGTTTAATATGAAAGGACAAAGTCTTTGCAAAATCTCAGTTCTCCTGCCCAAACCTAAACATTTGCAAAGTGCTTTATAGTAACGGGATTCTCTAACACATCGATCCTGCTCAGTATTAAATCAGTTCTTCAGAATGGGTTCTACTCCTGTTCTACCTCCTTCAAATAAAGAAGTTACCAAGACCTAAAAGGAAGAAAATAAGTATATTTGATTGAGTGCCTGAAACCTTAATTCTAGAAATTTCTTAATAATGTCTATTGCTAAAATTACTGCTCACTTTCCACGTAAAAAGTAAGAAATTTAATACATGGTTTAATGATTCTTCCTAACAGCCTTTGGAAATGTGCTATGCTTAACTGCCTTTAAAATGAGGAAATTGGGCCCTATGGAGAGTAGGGAAATTTTAAAAAACCTAGGCATTGCCATGTTCTCAGTTTCCAGTGCCTCTACTACCAAAAGTGTTATTTACCTTTGATAAAGATCTCTTGTGCCAGAATTAATGCAGAAGGCTCACTGCAAATTGAGCCCAATTCTCATCCGTCTATGAACCACGGAGTTGGGAGTATGGCTTCTTTTCCCACCTCCATTCTTAATCCTGAACCCTCTTTCACTCACTGCCTCCATTCTCTAAGTCAAGTTAATAAATGAGCTTATCAAATTATTTAAAATATTATTCTCTTGAATCATATACACAGTTTACAGCAATTCAACATAGCTGGAGTGGCTTTACCAGCTTTTGGAAAGTTGTACATAATTGTGATTACTGACACAAAAATTCCATGGAATCTAGCATTAGTTTTTCCAGCAATGGTTTTTGCCTTTCATCACAAATAGCTAAAGTTTAATATATTCTACATTTTTCAATACCTCAGCTATATGACCTTTTAAGTAAAGAAATATGTACTTCAAATTATAAATTCTAAGACTGTTTCAAATATCAAGGATTTCAGACCAAGGCAGAGGTGGTTTTACTCATTATTTGAAATATAGTTCTTAACATTTTGTAATTATTTCAATTCCTAGAACTTTTAAAAACTGATTGGTACGGTGAATGTTTCCAGTGCTAAGAATGAGGATATGTGATTTTAGTTTACTTGTTAATTGAACAAAATATGGTTACATCGGTGGTAGGGGAAGACACAAGATTCCTGGGTCAAAGATAGGTAATTCATTTCAGGAATGAGCAAAAAGTAGGCTGCAAGCATATAGTGAAACGTTTCCTGAGCAGGAGCTGTCATAAGGTACTGAGAGAGGGCCAGGTAACATCTTCAATTTGGGAAAAGATAGATGTTTTAAAGTGAAAAAAAAAAAAAGGCATTTCTAGCCTTTGCTCAGGAGCAAAGCACTGTGCACTACACAGCTATTCTTGACATTTTTTTTTTTTTTTTTGGTTTTTTTCGAGACCGGGTATTTTGACATTTAAACTGGAACAGACAACAGTTTTATTTTGCTTACAAGAAACACATAAACAAAAAGACCTGTGGAAGTGCTCAATGTCTGAAAATGATTCAGACAGGCAAATGGAATTTGACTGAATACCACTGGGAAATTTGCTGAACTGTAGTGATGTAGTGGAATGGCTGCCAGTAATTGATAACAAAACCAGGCTGAAACATTCAATTGTGAATTGCCTCATTCAACATTAACACTACCTCTCCCCCCCCCTCTCTCTCTTGTGTGTGTGTGTGTGTGGAGAGAGAGAGAGAGAAGAGAGAGAGAGAGAGAGAGAGAGAGAGAGAGTAGAGAGTTCCTGTTTAGCTATCTCCTCTCTTCCTCTCATATTTAGATTATCTGCTACTGTAAAACAATTCCCCAAAGCTAGTGACTTAAACAATACATTATTAGGACCGATTATTCTGTGGGTTGAATGGGCGCAGCCAGGTGGTCCTTGGTTTCTCCCAGGTGGTTAGACTCAGATGGCAGCTGGAGTCATTAGGAGACTTAACTGAGTGAGACATCCAAAATGGATTCTTTAGCCACATCTGTCTCATCTGCCAAGATCTAAGAAACAGCTAAAGGCTTTCCAAGCATATCTCTTCATCCAGCTTCTTGCATGTGGCTTCCTCAAAGGACAGTCAGACTTTTTTACAGGACAACTGGCTTCTTTCAGAGCAAGTATCCAAGAGAGCCAGGTAGAAACTGCAAGGCTTTTCTTTACCACCAGAGCAAGGAACTTCACCAAAAGGGGAAACACAGGAGACTCAGAACATGAGAGGTTAGGAGCATCTCTGATACCTATCACATGAAGTAAAGTTAGAATCTAGCTAAGTCAAATGTGCATTTGGCCACCAGGCTAGGACTCTATTTTTAAACAAATATAATTACCTAAAATACAACATTAGTGTTTTGGTTAAACATAGCAGATCCAGATTTTTCTTCTGATTAAACAAAAGAGAAAAAGAAAAGAACTTTGAACTTTAATGATCATCTCTAAACTTGACTTAATCTCCCATTTATTGGAGGATTGCAATAACAGCCCAGACTTTGTTCTGTTGTTGGCTGGAGGCAGACTTTCCACCACTCTAGGGCTGATAAGCCAAAACAGGTGAGCACATCTGGCTTGACTCACCTTGGTAGCAGCGATTAACACCCAGGTCTGGGCTGGCAAAGCAGACCACCCTCCCCTTCACACACACCCAGGCTCACCCACAACCTGAAGCATTTCCTTGATCCTTTTAGAGATGGTGGACTGAATGCACATCCAAACTCTATCCAGTGAGAGACATTTTTGTGAAGTCTTTGGCAGTATGTTGGCTGGCAAAGTCATCTGGCTGGCACACTCCTCCAGCATCAAGTTATGGCACTGCCACCTCTACTCGGTAGAGTTTCGAAATTTCATTTTTGCACACCCTGTACAATGTGAGTCACTTGGCTTGCAGAGGAGGAGGAGGAGGAGGCGGCCATCTGCTAGTCATGAGTAGATGACAAATACCCTGCCCTTCGAATTTCCATCTTCATTTCACAATATTTAAGTAAACACATTTTGTAACCACTTTTTTTCAGAGTTCCTTAGTGTTTGACATGATTGTTTTGTAAACACCGTATGAAGCTACCTTTTCTCTTTTCCTTGAAACAACTGTATTTATTACTGAAACGGTGTTGATGGCAACCATTGCCAAGTGCTGTCATATTGAACAGCCAGAACAAAAAGAATACACATCTGAATTGCATAATCAAGCCCCATGTCATTTCAGAACAACTATGGTAAGAGGCCTCTTCACCATGCACAGCTCCATGGTGACCCCTGCTGTCTGCCTGCAAAAATCCCCAACTACTACTGCCCATCAAAAAAGAGAGAGGAGGAAGAAGAGAGGAAGGGGGGAGGAGAAGGAGGAGGAGGAGGAGGAGAGGAGGAGGAAAGAAAAGAAGGAAAAAAGAGTTTCCAAAGGAGGAAAAGCAGGTTTGTAAAGGTGTGGACCCAAACACTGGGGCCTGAAGCTGTTCCAAGTTTGGCTGTGTGTCTCCTAAAAATCCAAAAATAGTACAGAATATGTGGAAAGAACAACTACAAATTTTAAGTCAGAGAATGTCTTGCTATGAAAATTTAAACAAACTTCTTACAGAGTTTTGGTAGCATATCCCAGGTGATACAAGGCTGGCATATCCTTAGGATTTGCACAGCCACCAAATAAGACTTTCTTTTAACTTTGATGAGGGAAAGGGGTGGGTGCCATTGAGAAAATGAAATATGTTTCTGCTGACAAGCAGAGAAAATGAGAATGGACCTGCAGGTAGACAGGCCAGGATATTCTCAGTTCACAAAAACAGTGGAAAAGGAAAAATAAAATAAAATAAAATAAAATAAAATAAAATAAAATAAAATAAAATAAAATAAAATAAAATAAAGCCACTGTATAGTCACAAAAGTAGCTAGATGTCTTCCTTCTCTGCTAACATTGAGTGACCATTGTTTCTTTACCTATGACCATAACAAACTTCTTTACCCATGAAGACTGTTGTGTTACCCACCAGAGGTTCTCAACCTTCCTATGCTGCCTTCCTTTAGTACAGGTCTTCATGTTTTGGTGGCCCCCAACCCTAAAATTAATTTCATTGCTATTTCATAGCTGTAATTTTGCCACTGTAATGAATCATAACATAATATCTGTGTTCTCTGATGGTATTAGGAGATCCGGGTGAAAGGATCATTCAACACTCCCAAGGAATTGTAATGCACGGGTCAAGAGCCATTGCCCAACACCAAGTTCCCTCTGATTTTTGAGAGTTTGAGATCTAGAGTTATTTCTTTTCCCAATACCTTCTGGAGATCACTTGTAGCAAAGCCAGTCCTTGAGAAACACCTGCTTGCTCTTTCTAAAGGCCTCAGGACCTCTGGTGTTAGCTCTTTTTTTGCTGGAACTAGCTTGCAAATTAACTTTTAAAACTCATATGTTTGTGGTAAGTGTGTTTTCTTAGGAAGACATGCAGCCCAACAAAGGTGATTCTAAAGAGGCTTCAGTGAATATGGACCGGGCAGTACTTCTGTTCTCTCTCTTCTGTAGAGCTGTATGCTGTGTCCAGGGGGACACCAATGCTTCCCTTAGATCATTATACTTAATATTCTTTTGTTGCTCGGGCTTTCAATACAAACTCACTTGCAGTTTGTTGAGGAATATACTCTCTTACGGAAGTCTCCAGGTATTAGCCAGTATTTTGTCCCTGACTGAGTGCAGTTCCATGTCCCTGGAGAATTCCTTGATCAGCAATAATATTCTTTTCTAACACAATAGATGTCATAATTTCTTGGCCTCATAACTGTCTTACTCTTCTTTTTCTAGGGACCATTGTTAACATCAAAAACTAACAAAGAGACAAATAACATTCCTTTATTTTCTAGAAGCCCATGACAAACCTGGAACCATTTCTCAAACACAAACAACCTAAGAATGCCTAGAGTTGATGCTGGCCACCACACCCTCCCTCCTGAAAACCCACAGGGTCATTCAGGCTGAGACTTTATCTTCTTTATAGCCTTTCCAGTTCCTAACTTGTTTCTGCTGATTCCATCCTCATCTCCTCTGTGAGCACTTACGAGAACACACACAGAATCCTCTTGTCAGCCTCTTCTTTGGCAGAACTCAGCCTATAACTCACATTGCAATCTTTCTATATCCCTACAAGTTGGAAATTACATCATTATTGTTCAGGTGAAGCAAAGTTCAGAGGTTATAAGTGTGGCCCATGGTCTGGTAGTTGGTATATAGTCAGGTAGACCTGGATGAACCTGAAGTCTTCATTCAACCTTTCTTTTTACTATGCCTTGATACTCTCTCTCAGGGCTTTATGTCTAGTCTTATCTTCCTTCTTGAATATACAATCTTCTGATATATGTGGTAAGAAATAAAGGCCCAGATGTCATGTGCCAAGCATCTGAGACGTAATCGACAGTCTATGCTGGACCTAATTCACATATTTCTTCTCTTCAACACACCAGGGTTCATTGCCAGCTCTTCCTCCTTGACTTCAGGAGAGATCAACTCTGCTGTTTGTGGTATGTCATCTTCCTCATCCTACACCCAGACCATCACCTTTCCACAGTTCATTCATGAGGCAAAATCAAAATTGGGGCCGCTGAGAATGCATGACTTCTGTCTATTTAATCATATAGAATAATCACTGCTCAGCTCCTAGATGGTACTTTCTACATGTCATACTAGCAAAGTTGGGTCACCCCTGGTAATACCTTGTACACAATTAGTTTCATTGTGAAGATCTCTTTTAAAACCAGAATTTACTTGAAGAATCAATAATTTACATACTACTATAAAACCACCCCTGTTAAGGTCAGAATTTGTCTTTTATCCATCAGAGGCAATTCTTTCTGATGGGAAGGAGGAAAGATCTACAGCATCTGCTTCTCACATTCCACTGCCAGAATCACTCAGGAAGGCCAGTCATTGGGACAGAATGAGGAGTAGAAGACAAACGGATTCACAGTATCTAAGGATCAGAAGTAACCTTAACCACAGCTAAGACCCATACTGATGCAGATGTAGGGAACTTCTCAAGAACCAGTATAGGTTGCTACATGGGCTATGATCAAATAACTTCACTGACAGTGGAGCCTCTCTTCAATTGTCTTATCCCTGTTCCAAGCTCTCTGTTCCAAGTTTCCCTTTCTGACAAAGGATTCTAGTCTGAGGATTCAGAAAAGAAATAAAATACAGCATACAGACATGTTCACCCCACTAGGACAGAACAGACTGAAAACCACAAATTAGAATTGGTACATTTTACTTCCCCAAAACTTAATCATAACCACCATACTGTACCACTTTTCCAGGACTTTCTTCAGAAGTGCATATAACTATTTATGCAAAATTCCAAAAGTCTAATAATTCAAGATAGTATACTTTGAGAAGTATCAGAATCTTTACCAGTGCCCAGGATTTTTAATCTCTATCTATCAGATTGAGGATTTGCTTCTAAAACACCTCCATTAGCATAAGAAGAGCCACAAAGGAACCTACACTGATTGATACCTCAGAGTTCCAGGAAGATTCATTTATCAAGCAGCAAACACAAAGCCAGATGTGAAACAAACAAACAAAAAACCCACACACACACCCTACAATGTTTAATGTAATCTGAGAGACAAAAGAAGGTAGTATTTGGTGAAAGATCTCTCACACACACACACACACACACACAATGAGGAGAGCATACCTGGAGGGCAGAGAGAGCACTACAATACCAGACTTGCACTTCAGCTCTAGACAGCAACTGTTTAAGAAAGTATCTAATGGCTACAAAGATAAAACAATCGGGAATCATGTACTAGAGGACCACAGTTGCCCACCTAGGAACAACAGAAGTATCCCTGTACCTAAGGAGTCTTTCCCTTTAAGCGTCCTTGGGTGGAGAATCAGGCCTTATTGGCAGGCAAAGCTTTCTGTACAGCATAATGTACAGTCCACTCCTACTAGCCAATTTGAAACCCATCAGCCCATTACAGCTCTTCTATTTACTTCTAAAAGTAAGAGATCGTGGTCGGTCTTTAAACCAAATTCACTGCATACAAAGGTGAGATCCACAGATTGTGCTTGATGGTGATGTAAGAAATCGTATTCATAGATAAAATCCTGTGTTTTTCTTACCTTTATTATTCTCTGAAAAATCCCAAATAGGAAATGATCTGGCTTTCAACCCTAGGAAGGAAGCTTTGCTGAGTCCCCAAAGCATAGGATGTGAGGTGAAGAGGAAAATGGATGGGGGGAAAGAAACAAGCTGAATTCCTGATCACTTCCTGAAGATGCATGTGGGGAAATATAAGTCTGCTCACATGCACAGCAAATGATTTAAGAATGTATGTTGGCGCTGCTCAATTAGAAAGCCTAAGGAATGTGTGTGTGAGGAGACAGTGGAAAAAATGCTGGAAAGAACACTGGCATATTGGTCAGAAAATCTCCTATGATTGGCCATGTAGACCTAAGAGTCATTGCATCTTTCTAGCCTCAGATCCTATATCATTAACAATGAGATAATATCTACATCATCAGTCTGGGGATACAGTTCAGTGATAAAGTACTCAAGGTCCAGGGTCCATCCCTAGCACTGAAAAAAAAAACAAAAACAAAACAAACAAAAAACAGTTGCACAAAGCTCAGAATTAAATGGTATATCATACCTACAGATTGAAACATACTGGTTCTTCAATAAATAAATGCAAATCAGTGTCACCGGGAAATCCCTGTATATAAGTAATGCACCAAATGAAAAAAACTAAAGAATAAAAATTTAGTTGAATTGCAACAGATAGTGAAATGAGCAACAAATATTTACTAACCAATTACTGTCTTCCAGGTATTTTGCTAAGTGCTACAAAGTATTCTTATTTAACATTAATAACAACCAATAATGTAGATAATTATTATCCTGATGTAATATATTTAAAATCTAAGGGCAGGCACAGTGGAACATGACTGTAATCTCAGCTTGGGCTGAGGCAGAAAGATCATGATTTCCAAGTCAACCTGGCCTAAATAATGAGACTCTGTCACAAAAGTGAAAAGAAACTGAGACTTGGAGACATTACATAACATATCCACTGTCTCATAGCTACTGAGTAACAGAACCAAGGTTTGAACTGTGACTTCCAGAGTTGAAACTACTGATATTTCTTCACAGATGCTGAAGCTGTTAGCAAGTACTACAAGAGACAAACATTGGCAAGTCACAACCATAATCATCCTAACAAAAAAACAGTTCTTTCTCTTACACACGATTCTATAGTGCTAAGTACTTTCTGTTTGCATTTTCATTAGCACACTAGCAAAATAGATGACATAGTGTAGTGTACAACTTGGGGACGGTGATGTATATAGTTCTATTACTCAGGATCTTGGGAATACAATACCAGTGCCTACTTTACGTGGTTTTGATGATTTGAACAAGCTAATATTTGTAAATTCTTTAGAATATGCTATGTATGCTTGTTAAACAAATAGCTATATAAATACAAAACTTAAAATTATAAAACAGCATATACCCAGGATTTTTTTGTCTAAATTCTACATGAAGGTGCTCTGTAGTTCATGGGTTGTTTGGAAGCTATACCCTCAGCTTCTTGGTCTCTCTCCCTTGCCACAAATCCAGTAGTGACTACTTCTCTAGGAGCAATTTTCTGTAATCTTGTAATAGAACCAGCTGCCTGTTTCTCTCTCCTGTTCTCTCAGCTGTACAAAACCACTGTTGTTAGCTCAACCTACCACTGTTCTGAATCAAAAAACTGTAGTAGCTGAAAAAGTCATCAGAGTGGGTGTGTGGCAAATTGCTGTGGTAATGTCTTTAACTACCTATGGTTTCAGAAATAACAGAAAAAAAAAAACACAAAAGATGCCACCAGAAGACCACATGCTGTCATGGAGATTGGCAAAAACCAAGGAAGACAAGAACTACCACCAAACTGGTAAAAGACAAGAGAAAACCACACCCAGATTGTTTTTCCTAATTTTCTCTTGTGGCCTACATGTACCTCACTCTTTCATATGCAGACCTATGCTGTCATCAAGTGCCCTTCAGGGAAACACCCACATTTCCAGGAGAATCTTTATGGTAATATCTATACCAGGGTATTGCCAAGAATGTTCCCACAAAGCACATCTGACACCTCTTCCAGTCCAAGTACTCCAACACATCTATGATAGAGGTATTTGAAAGGAAAGTGAAGAGAACAGATTCTTTTAAAGATGGTACCCAAGCCCCAACCATACATAATCATCAAATATCACCACCAAAGTTCAACTTTGGTATAAATAAAAAACAAGATCTCTTTAGAACTCCCTTCCACTCCCACTGAGAATGAACCTGCCACATGAATTCTGTCAGATTTGGCTTCTACTTCTCTACTTAGGACCCAAGCTCTTAGATGGAGCCCCAGCCCCCTACTGCCACAGGACTGCCCTCCAGTTAGAATTTTTTTTCTTTGAATTTTTACTGCCAGATCTTCTACCTTGCCCTGTCTCAGCAAGATGTTCTGACCTATCCCACTAAGCTCCAGTCTACTGGTGTCTTCAGCTTCTTCCTGCTCTATAATATGATAGCTAATTACGAAACAATTTCTGGAAAATTTAATACAGGCTATTACTCTCTTATTCCAGGGGCCCTGTATTTTGAGGAGAGACTTCTGAGACCCTATTAATTTATCTCAAGGTAACTCTACATGGGTAATTGGTATGAACTTTTTTTTTGTTGTTTTGAATGTCATTGGACTTTATAGATTGTGGTTGTTCTTTAAGGACAGGAGTTGGGTCCAACTTTGGAATCCTGTGATATTTTTTCTCTTTTTGCTACTCTTAAGGCAAATTTCATTAGGATTACCTTGCTTCTCAGTCCTGTAGGGTATAATGAATAACAGAAGTTGGTTGATTTATTATTTGTCTTTTACATAAAGGTAGAAGTTGCGTGCTATAGAGTCAGGGAATTCGTTATTCAGATTATTTAAGTTGGTGGTAACAAAAGGGATTCTTTCTAGTCTTCTTACTTTGAAATCTTGTCCTGACTGTCCAATATCTACTTGACTGCAGTTTTCAAAATCCATTTACATTAAAAGGAACTTCAAATTCTTACCTAAAAATAAATGTCCAAGAACAAAAAAAAAAACAAAGAAACACACACACACAGAGACACACAAAAATACTTATTGTATTGGGTCAATAGGAATTAAAGTTAGGTGCCTGCTACACAATATGTTCTCAATAAATAATTGTCATGCCCTCAGCATGCCTTTGCTGATAGTCTATAATGTTGGACACATAAACAAGCCAGTGTTGCCAAAAGGTTTTGTCTTGTTCCCACCAAATTCATTCCACGTGGGCTGTGTGCCAGGTGCTTTTCACAGAGAATATCTACATTACCCTCTGCTACTGTTTTGCTCCCCAGTAATACCATTGTCCAGAGCCAGAGATAGGAACCAGAATACTTCTTTGGTCTGATTTCCAGGAAAGGTGAACAATGCCAGGACTAATTAGCTGGAGCTAAGAAAGAAGTGTATGTGAGCCACATGCAGAATATTCCTCTTAAATTAAAAAAAAAAAAAACTCTAATAATTTCTACTTTATAAATGCCCTTTCAAATGCTGCCATTTGACAGGAAACGCTTTCAGATTTCATTTTTTTTTCCAGGCTTGTGACCTCTCACCTACTTTGAATGATTCACTCAGTCTATTCACTCTCCAGGAATGTTGGCTTTGGCAAAGAACTGCAAGTCTCTTAAAATAAACACAACCGGGCTTTCATCTCACAGCAATCACTGCTGGCTGCATATTTCACACACTGTGTGGCAGGATATGTTAAATTAAAAATCATAATCTCTCAAGTGAAATCCAGGTCCTGGTTAGGCCACTGAAGAATTACTCATGCATTAACTTCCCAAGAAAGTATGAGTAAGATCTTCAGCCATTACTTCTCCCAGGTAATGGTCTCAACCCCTCCCAATTACCCCAAGCCACAGTAAATTAAACTCATCCAGGAAAATGGCATTTGGAAAGGAAGAAAACCAATGCCAATACTATTTTAAACATGTACATACTGAGATGTAAACTAAATCACCTTGTTGACTTAGTTTAACTCAAAAGTTAACATAACTCAAAAGTTGAGTTATCTAAGTGAATGTACCCAATCTTTATGGATTAACAATATGTTTAACATATTTTAGATGTTTGAATAGTTCAAACAAATATATGACACAGAGCCCTTGTGAGCTTAATGTCTTCCAGGATGAGCAAGACAAATGAACACATGCAAAAGACTAATGACAGAGGCCAGATGTATGGCAGCCCCAAATTGAAACCTTTGTCTGTGTAAACCCAGGATTTCAATTCCTCCAGGTATGTGACTACAAAGTAAATACCTAGACTTGTAGACTATCTCGGATTTCTCATGTATAAAATAGCACATGCCATAATAAATTAATCACATGACTACAATGATTCAGTAAGATAGAAATGACAGAATTACTATGTGTAGCTAATATGGCCTGTAATAAAGCAACGATCTATGAAGTCAGCTGAAAGAAATTATTGCTATCCTTTTGGTTGCTTTTCAATGAATGTAAACAGGTAACTTAATCACCATTTTAACTTTTTAAATTTAAATGCTGTTCATACCTTCTTCAGTATCTGGAACATTGCTTAATATACTTTGTTAACTGAGTAAATAAATATAACTCTAAAGTGTAGGTAGAGTAAATTTGCATATAACAGTAATAAGAGATACCTTGGTCTTGTGTCTCCTAAATTTCCTTCTTCTATATTGCCTGAAGAATTAATTAAAGGCAAAAATCTGGTGCAAGAGAACCTTTGCACGGTCAGATTTCTTGAGTTATGGTTAGTAGCATATTTCTGAGCATTAGTACAGTAGTTTTTTTTCTGTTCCAAAGCACAGTCATAGAAACGAGCTTTCTTTAAATGTCAAAAAATTCTTAATGAGGAAATAACATAATGAAAAGACCTTTGTGCTTTAGTTCAACAAAGTAGCTAAAACAAGACTGAAAATGCAGTAAACTGCCAGTAGCTGAAGTCTACATCCACATTTCACAGTGGAAAGACTAGATTAAGAGAGCAGCCTCAGTACACAAAGAAGACCATCACCAAGATCATGGGAAATACACAAGGCTCACTGTCTTGCTTAGGAAAAAGCCAACAGGAAATATACAGTGTTAAAATGGCTATGTTTCTGTCTCCTAATTGAACTCTTCACAAATGTTCTTATGTTTTTCTCTGCACAACCATAAAGGGAACTAGATATACACGATTTAGGAAAGGCAGTCTTTAGAGAAACAGGAAAGCATGAATACCTTAGCACAGAGTTATTTTCCATAAGGAACCATTACTTTCACCAAAGGAAACACAGGGTAACAAGATCTTTCTTTCAGCAACATCCAAACTAAACTGTAGGCCCCCTCTAGAGTGATTTTTGCTATGAAGGTCTGGCCCTGCAGAGAGCTCATCGAATAAGCAAGAGCTCCTGCTGAGCACTGTAGTAAGAATGGAGATTCAGGGAAGAATGTTTTTCTCCCCAGTACCCTACTTGTGTATATCTTATGTATACAGAAAGTGCATATGCATATGTGCTTTCCTGTACATATGTTGTTTTTCCTAGAGAAATAGCCTATCTACTAAGATCACGTGAGCACCACAGTTGAACTCAGGAGGTTCATATAGGAGGGATTTAAATAAAGGAGTCTCCACCAGATTGTGAGAACAAGTGTGGAATGTTACACTTGTAGAGAGTAGAGAGTAGCACAGCAGGAAGCCCTAGCCATCAATAAGCCTGAGAAAGAAAGACCCTGTGCAAGTTGGCACATGAAGCAGGGACAAACCACCTAGTGGAAGCTCTGGTTATAGAAGATCTCAGCCACCATTTGTGACCAGGGAGACTCCCCACTGTCTGCTTCCTTTTGCCCTACTTCATGCTTGTACCTCTGTGGATTGAACCCAAAAAGAAGTATGGTGATATGGTTCATTTCTTCCAAGATTAGAGAAAGGAGGAGAATGCGACTGAAGTTGATAAATACTTCGTTGATAAAGTGCTTAGCTATGCTCTGCAAACAAGTCTGACTACAGTAGGTCTCAAGAACTATTACAAGAGAAGGCAGCTTGCATGAAATACTGCTGCCAAGGGTTAGCTCTTTATTGTTGCTTTTAATCTTCCTTGCTGCCAGTTTTTGTTTTCTTAACTCTTGCTTCTTCTTGTAGACCCGTCTTTTGATATTTGTTTTTCTCTTCCCCACCTCCGGACCTCCCACTGAGAATGAATCTACACAGTGAGTCTCTGAAATTGATCCTACTTTTGTTCCCAACAATGTAGGGTGTGGACCAGACTTTCTTCCAATCATAAAATGAAGCAAATAAATTCCTACTAGATCTTGCTTCTAAAGATTTTAGAGAAAAGAATGGTGAAAATGGGGACATGGAGATAAAGATGATATTTTAAAAGGAAAAATAAACTGAAGCAACTGTTTCAAAATGTATACTTTTAGGATGTTTAATTTTATGAATATATTTAAAGAAACTTTCAGAGTGCATAGGTACTGAAAATGAGACTACTCATCAATGAAATTCATTCATTATTTTTCACTCTAGTTTTCCCAAGAATTAGAATTTTTACTAAAATGGTTAAACTATCAAAACTGCATTAGGTCAGTTATAGTTTACTAGAGATTAGTTTTATTCATTATTGATTATAGTGAATTGATTATACTGGTGAAGAACCACAATAGTCTCTAGAAATATGATTCTGGAGATTGCATTTCATAATAACTAAAGGGAAAAGGAACCACTACAGTGATTCTTCTTAGGGGAGTCAGAAATAGCATAGTTAGAGAAGGAATGATTTGAGCATACTTATCTTAAAGTCCTTTAATTTGCTCTACTATTTGCAGAACAGCTTAAAGACATAGTTTATATTTATTCTTAATAGAATATTAATGTTCTCCCTTATGAATCCTTGAATTCTTTTAAAATCCCTTCACCAGGGAAATTTGATGACACTCATAAGGGGCCATTATGTGTTTTTAGCACTCCCACTAGACTGGCTCAGAAGACACCTGCTATGAGTCTTGGTGTGTTTGATATTTCCTGCTCATACTATGGGCTCTCTGAGGACAGGACTGTGCCTATCTTGTCTGTTGTATGTAATGTCTAGTACCTAGTAAGATAAATTGCCCGATGGATTTTGTGAATAATGGAATGAATGAAGTTGGTTTTGTTTGTTTGTGTATTGCCTTCTTCCCAAAGTAAGTTCTCTTGAGGTCAAGAAAGACTCCTGTTTCTCTAAGTAGATTCCCTTGTTTCACCTTGGGTCACTACTTCAAACTTGTCAATAAAAAAAATGAGTATTTTCTAAGGTTCTATGCACACTTCATCTTTGGACATTGTGACACAACATTGCCATTTATAAAGTTCACATCAAGCTACAAAAATATTCACAAAACCTATAATTAATTTATGTGATAATTTTGTATTGATACACATTCATAGCTGAAGTGTTCTTATACACATCTAAGTTTTCAAAGTATAATGGGTTTACTTATAATTTTACAAGTTGATGAAGGTGTGGAAATGATATGCTTTGGATTTTAAGTTTGGGTCTTTTCCTGGACTAGTGAACAGAAGTAGTGAGCTGTAGTTCCTGCTCAGCCCTGATCACCAGAGGAAACTACTAATACTCTGTGCAGTGCTGTGTTAATAAGTGGGACACAAAGTGTGATAGGTAGGCTAAATGCATTTGCTACTTATTGAGATTTTTGATTTATAATGAGCTCATGTGTATTTAACCCCATTGTAATTTGAAAAACATCTTTACATGAAAAAAATTGTTAGGGAATATATACTGTGTGCCAGGCTTATGATAGACTGTACAAATAGATCAGTGGGTAAAACCAGGAAAGGTCCATGATCTTATGAAATTTATATAAGATTATATGGAAGATATGTTCTGACCAGATAGTTGCTCAAATAGTTACAATTGCAATCAGAAATAAAAACTAAGTTATTAAAGTAACAAAATTTAAACACCTAGATTATGTCAAGAATTGATGAGAATATAAAGAGCTGGAGAATTCTTATGTCTGAATGGTAGAAGCATATGATATATGGTAAAATTATTCTGGAGAAACTTAAATGTATATAATCAAAGTAACTGCTTTTGTTTTGTGACAAGTAATTACCAGGCTACTTACAATGTAGAGATCATAAGGAGATAGATAGATAGACATTTACATTATGTATCACAATATAAGTTGTGTCAGAAAGGAAATTGGCAACTCAGTTCAACAGTGGAGAGGAAAATGTGGCAGACATGCTCTGTATGTTACGAAGATGGACTTTTTCTCTGATCTTGTCATCTTGGAGGAAAGCAAAGATCATTTAATTAATTTCCTTGGTTACATCAAGTCAAACTCTCTTCCTATTGGGACATCATACACAAAGGTTGATAACAAACAATCAGATAAGAATTCTGTGGAAAACAAAAGTCTGTGGTCTACTGTCCAAATTTGATCCACCTCTTTTTTGATCCACCTATTTTTAGGGGAGTCTTTTGTAAGTAAATTTTTATTGGAATATGAATTCATCTGTTTGCCTATGTATTGTATTTGTCTCTTTTCATTCTATAATGGAAGAGTGGACCTGTAACAGAGACCATATGACCCACAAAACACAAACTACATACTATCTGTTGGCATTTAGTCTAGGCTCCACCCCACAGTTACCTGCCAACAGCCAGGTGTGCCTGACTTACTAAAAAAGGGGCTGCTTCCCCCTCCTCACTCTCTTGCTCTCCTGCCCTTGCTCCCTTACCTTCTTTCCCCTCTCTCTCCAATCCTGTCCCTCCTCTCTCCCCATGCTCACGGCCAGCCTCTACTCCTCTACTCCTCTCTTTTTCTCTGCCTTCCTCTCAACTCCTCTCCCATGCCCTGAATAAACTCTATTTTACACTATAGCATCCTGTTGCTGGTATCTTAGAGGGGAAGAGATGCCTCAGCATGGACCTGCAGAGGCACCCTCCTCCCCCACACCATACTGTGGCCCCACCAAACATAGCCCTTCCTATCTTTTATAAAAATACAACACTATCTGATACTTTTCAGAATCTTGTTTTATTTGCTAGCTTCTAGACTACATACCCCTGTAGAAGCATGAATAAATCTTTAAAACGTAGTACTAAGTTTTAAAAGGATGGAAGGAAAGAAAGAAGGAAGAAATAGTGATTTAGCTCAGTTTTTTAGCATGCTTACATAGCAGGCAAGAAGTTCTGGATCCCACCACCATATAAACTGGGCAAGATTTTTAGCACCATAATCTCAGTGCTGAGGAGGTATCAACAGTAGAATTAAAAGTTCACAGTCATCCAATGGTGAATTGGAGGCTGGTCTGGGTTAGGGTGAGATTCTGTCTAAAAAAAAAAAAAAAAAACTGAGAAAAATAACACACATATATACATATATATGTTTATATATGCATATACACATTACATAATGTATATTATATACACAAATACATTATACATTGTATATAATGATATGTATATATTGTTATATATATTATATCATATATAATGCACATATGATATATAATATTTACATGTAACAAGGTTGGAAGAGTATTTAATGGATTAAAGGATGTGTGTGTGTGTGTGTGTGTGTGTGTGTGTGTGTATGTATGTGTGTTGAAAGCCAGGCATAGTAACTTAAACGGATATAATTCTAGCCCCTTGAACTTGAGGCATGAGGTTTTCAGAAATCTTGAAGCTAACACTGGTTATACAGTGAGACCTAGGCAACCTGGGCTGCAGAGTGAGAATCTGCCTCACTCAAACAAGGATATATATTATATTCAGCAGATGACTGCTATGGAAGGGGAGACTTCTATAGGTACATATATGTTCAAGATTGGCAGATAGTTTCAAGCAGTTTTCTAATGTGCCTGTACATAAGTACTATCTTACCAGTACAAATAACAAACTCTACAGCCTCATAAGTATTTGCTATTGTCACTCTTAAATTTGGATCATTCTAATGAGTTTGTAACAGTATCTCATTATCATGTTGATTAGAATTTCCTTGATGAATATGAGGTTAATACTATCTCAAATAATTAAGAGTCACTTTCTTTCTTCAGATTAGTGATGTCAATCTCTAGCTGTTTGGTGTCCTTGTCAATGGCCCATCAAAGGTCTGAGTATGCTCCCCTGACATTCCCTTCCCACATCCTACCTTTTTGTGTTTATAACCTCTGTGTAAATAAGTAAATTACGATGTGATTTAAATAACTAAAAAAAAAAAAAAAAAGAATGATGTTTAGTGGGGAAAAAAACTAAACATTTAAAAAAAAAAAAAAAGAGCCACTTGCTTATTCTGCTTTGTGAATAATTTTCTCTAGTCTTCCACTAGGGTACTTTCATTTTCTTATTATACTCTAGATCTGAGTTTCCATTCAGACTCTTATTGCTGTCTTTGGAAGAACAACACTTCTTACAGTAACTCAATGGATTTGTAAAAATGGCCAAATTCATTTAACTTTCTCTTTTTGTTTGATATATTTTACATTCAACTTAGAAATACATCCCAAAGTACTGAAGCACATCTTTATTCTACCTTCTTTATTGTTTTCTCTTTTCCACAATTGATTTGGAATTAACTTCTGGTTATAATATAGAGTAGATACTAAGTTTTGTAGGCTTTTTTTGTTCCATGTCCTTTATTGAATGACTCAGCATCTTTTATCAATAATATATCATTTCTCTATCAAAATGGACATTTTATTATGTTGTAAGGATAAAATTCTCAGTCTTGGATTCACCACTATTTCTCATGGACAAATATTAACCTGTAACTAGAGAGTCAGAGTGCAAGTTCAACAGAAAGCCCTTATGACCTAAGACATGATAGAAGAGAATTACTTTTCTAGACAATCTTAAAAGGATAATCATTATCAATCTGAATTCCATAAACTATTTGAATTATTTATGGATAAGCTGTTGGCACTATCATTATCTCACTATTTCTGTCAAACCTTACATACTACATGGTATACACCCATTAGTTTTGATTCTCCCAATATTGCTCACAATGCCTGGTACAATGTGGTGGCTCACCATCTATATTGAGTGCACTGGAACTGTACTTGTTTAGAATTTGTTATAATTGAGGCTAAAGACCAAGTAGGATTAAGCTTTACATAAACACTGAGGCTGCTAGTGAGTTGTCAGGTTAGCCCTGGCAACCACTTACTCCAGAATAAAAGAGGAAGCTTAAAGCTCTAAAGTTTACAGGTTGCACAGAGGAACTCAGATGACACCACCAAAGTTTCCTTTGTCATGAACTTATGTCTAGAAGTGAATTTGTTTTAAAAAGCAATGGAATGTCCTTCATTTCAGTTTTTTCAAGCCAATGGCAGACTATGACACATCCTTCACATAATTGTGGTGTTCCAGGGAAGTATTTAAAATAACAGACTAGCTAACAAAAGCACTTAGGGATCCATGTTTTGTTTTGAACATTAAAAGAAATTAAAATTGCAGCGGTCAGTGAGTTTAGGCACATACTATGCTAGCTCATTTGCCCTTTGAAAATAAGAGATATGCGTCTCACAGACTGCCTTGGGAAAAAATGTTTTATACAAGAAAAACATTAAACTTTGAAAACTCTAGCATCATTTCTGAAACCTTACTCCAAAATAACTTAGTTGGTATTTAAATATTTTGCAAATGCTCTATGTGTAATTATAAAGCTTATAATGATAGCTTAGGTCAATTATGCTTACTGTGGTTGGCAGCTTATAATAATTAAGTAATTATCTGACATAATAACTAGGATTCAGAAAGGGCCAAAGGTTTTTTTGGGTGGCTTTTCTCTCTTTGCACCACTGTTGTGTGTGTTATGTGTGTCTCTATCTGTTGTGCTGTAAGTCTCAGGCAGCTGTATAAACTGCAGTTCCCTTCCAGTTGACTTTTAGACTGAGTACGCTTATGGAGGAGATCATGGGGAACAGAGAATGCTAGGAGAGCAAGGTTGGTGTGTTTTTTTCACTTGACCCAGCTGTGCTCCCTTGTGACTGTGTCTCCTGTTGTGAAGTTTCCAACTCTGCTTTGTTCAATAACTTCATATCATGGCATCTTCTCCTTGCCCCTTCAGGCCTAAGAGTAATAATGGCTTTCTGTTGATACTAGTATCTAAATGTTTCAACATCCTTTGTTGGTTTTCTTAACCAATCCCATGTCTCTGTAATTAGTTCTCTCATTAAAACATTTGATTTGTTGAATATTATTACCTGCCAAGATCCCAACTGACATGAACTGAGCTTAATGTATTTAGAGAGTGTACTTCATATCACAATTGAGACAAAGTCCCCCTATTTCCCAAGGTGAGTATTAAATTAAAGTAAAAAGCAATAAAACCATTCTTTATGATTCATTAACAGATTTGCAATTCACCAAGGAATTACCAGTGAAAACCAAAATAAAAAATGCTGGTTTTAAGTCATTTTAAAACCATACTCCATAAGATCCAGGAATACAAAAGGGAGAATATCAAAATTTTAAATTAAAGGATATATCTACAAGAAGAAAAATTCAAAAAGGAGCAAAATCTTTACATTTAGAAGCAAAATAGTAATAATTTCCAGACTTTATATAAAATATGAAACCTTGACCCTATCACTTGATTAGACTGCAATAATAACTTGTTCTTTTTCACCCTGTTTACTGATTTGATAAAATTCCAATTAATGTTTCTTGCCATATGGCTAAGCATATGATGGGCTTGATCTCATTATGGCCTCTGGTGAGTGGATGCAAAAAAATTGATAGAAATATACCAGAAAGAATAAAGTTTGGAGTGTGTCAAAATAATGGATGCATAGGCAAAAAAGACACAGAAGACAAATTTAAGAATGAATGCCAAAATTCTTACTTCTTATTCCATGAGCTTTATATAGAGATTCTCCTTGGCTTATGCTTGGCAACTTCAGATAGTATAAAACCTAGAGCCAGGTAAAGACCAAAATTAAAAAACTAAAGAGATGGTTTGTGCTGGATATAGGTTTACTACTTTTGCACCAATGTAAAGTTGAACTTGGGAACCGTGTGTATTTCCCTTATAAGGAGAACAACAAATCTCAGTTACGCTAATGTGAAATATTGGTTTTGGTAGTATAAAAATATTATGAAAAAAGAGTGAAAGATCTTTTTATGCCTAAAAAGACTATTATAAATTGGTTATTTAATTTTTAAAAAATCCATGTGTTTTCAGACTTTTCAAGTTTACTTTTCAATCCGTGACTGCATTAAGATTGGCTTTGCAGTTTGGGCTAGACATAAATTCCTTCTGGAATCTTGTTTTGGTTTTGTTCTTTTGTGTTATGTTTGTTTGCTTGGTGTTTTTTAAGACTCAGGAATGTTCACCTTGAATTATAGAAAATAAAATAACCCACTACTCAGTATTTTTATTTTCAGACAAAATGATATGAGCACAAGATTAATCTTGATATATTTTGTATTGTGGTAGCATGATGTGGTCGGAGAGGGTGCCTTAGTGGACTCTTGCTGAAACATCTTCACTGAGGTACCAGCCATATGGTTGGGTTTAGTATAAAATGATGTTTATTTAGGGCATGAGAAGAGAGGTGTGGGAAAGAAAGGAGACAGAGAGGAACAGAAAGAGAGGAGAGAGAGAGAGAAAGGAAGAGACCGGCCAGGAACATATGGAGAGGGGAGGGGGAGGGGAAGAAAGAGGGAGGGATATAGAGGTGAGAGAGAGAGAGATAGAGAGAGAGAGAGAGAGAGGCATCAAACAATCCTTTTATAGCAAACCAGGTTCATACCTGACTGTTGCTAGGTAACTGTCGGGCAGAGCCTAGAAGAAATGCTAACAAATCTCTCAACTGAAATAAGAAAATAATAGATTAAATATATGTATAAATAATTTTCAAGATAGCAGTTACCCCAGGCAACCATGATCAGGGTTATCCAGAAAAACCAATAGGGGATATGAATTTGTTCACACAATTATAGAAGTCAAGCTGTCACATACAAGTTTAAAAAACAGGAAATACTGCAGTATAATTCAGTCTCAGTCTGAGGACAGAACTCTGAAAACTAGAAATACTGATGTCTGGGGATATTTGTCCAAACTCAACTCAATTCTTCTTTGATTTGGGCTCTAAATAGATTGGATGAAAGCCACAAATATGAGGTAAATCTTTACTAAGCCTTCATCTACTGACTGAAATTCTAGTCTCTTCTAGATACATCCTCACAGATATATTCAGAAATAATGTTTTGGCAGATGTTTTGGTATTCCTGAGTCCATTCATCTTCACACATAAAATTATCCATTGCAGAAAAATTCCAGGGCACAGGACAATGGAATTCAAGCAAACACAGCAGACTATCCAAACCAAGGAGATGGGTCTGAGAACCCAGGAATATTAAAGTAACCATAGTTCTTAGAATGAAGTGCTAGAGAGGAGGTTGATGGACAGAAAGGAAAAGCTGGGGCACTGCAGAAGGATCTTCAAGTATTTAGCTCAGTATTAATCTTTGCGTACATGAAAGGAAGCTGCCTCAGCCTGGGAAAAGAGTCATCTTTAGAATTATAAATTTTATCACAAACAAATGGTATGTACACAAAGTATTATATTAATTTGTATTATTCAGTATATATAATATATATTATATATACAATTTTAATTTTTGAATTAAAAAGAGGAAAGGATTAAGGAGAATAAAACCTTGCTTTTACACAGGACTGGGAATTTTGTCTCTTCCTACCAGTCAGACTAACAAAACTCATGACTCATACAGCTTCAAGTACAATACAGAAAACTCACCTGCTTTGATGTAGGAAATAAGTAGCTTTAAACAAAATAGAGCTCTGGTCTTTCCTAAGCAATCTTAAAAGCAAAAGATCAAAGAATCAAATTAATTTCCAGTTAATTTAGTTATATCTCAGAAAAAATCTCAATAATATATAAATAACAAACATCTATATGGGTAAATTCACAAGATTTGCCATTTCATTAGATATCTGCTTAAAATATTGAAAGTATGCATAACATTGTTAATGCATACACCTGAAATGGGTAAATTAAATTATATGTAAATTATATTTAGGTAAAACACTGACAATACTATAAAAAGGAACAGAAAGATTTACAAAAAAAAGATAAAAATCATTTGAAAACTATCCAGAACTGACACAGAACTTAGAATCACATGAGGATGTTTTAAAAGTCACAATAATATAACATGTGTTCAAAAGTTAAGTGGAAAAAGAAGGTACTCTGAATGTTTCCAATGGATAAAAATAAACACCAACCCAAACACAAACCCTTCAACCCACAATGGTGTCTTGCCTGCAAGATATACTAGTACGATGGTGGCACAAAGTTTGTGAGAGTAACCAACCAATATCTTATTTGACTTAAGGCTCATTTTATGAGATGGAACCCAATACTGCTTGGGTAACCAAGAACCTGAGACTAGATAGCTCAGAGACCTAGGGTAAAATCAAATACTAGTATTCTTTAAAAAAAAAAAAATTAGCAATAAAATGACTTCTAATGGTGTTCTGCTATACTCAGAGTTCAATGCCTTGATCATCAGAGAAGCTTCTCTTTGCAGCAGACAGGAATAAATACAAAGATTTATAGTCAGTCATTATGCAGAAAGCAAAAGACCTTGGAATGCTCAGCCCTAAAATAGACATCTTCATCAAATTTCTTTCCTCGGGGCTCAGGGAATCCCTTGGAGGAGTAGGAAGCAAGAGTGTAAGAGCCAAAGTGAATGGAGGACATCAAGGACACAAGCCCTTCTAAATCAACAGAATTGATGTTTGCATGGGCCCACAGAGACTGAGACAACATGCATAGGGACTGCATGGGTCTGCATCAGAGTTGAAAGTAGTGGACATCCTCCCACATACCCTACCCAGAATCTATCTCCAACTGATAAGCACTGGCAAAGGAAAAATTAGTTTCTTCCAAAGTAGTCTCAATGGGGAAACAAATTTACTCTTCAGGGTAGACAGCATGCTTGGTAGTAGCTGGCCAACAGAACATGAACTCTTTTATCTTTGGAGGTTCTGTCTTATAAGGATGTATCAAGACTCTTCCTTTAAAAAAAAAAATCTTCATATATATGATTTTTCTTTTTATCCTGTAGGCCTTTGCATATCTATTATGGCTTCCAGGTTAGTATTTTTGAGGTGATCCGAGTGTGTGAACGAGTAGATCTCTGTTTCTTATGCCTTCTCTTGGATCATTCCTCCTGTCTTCTTCTTCTTTTTTTGTCCAATTCTAATGTCTTAGCTTTTGTTTTATCATATTATATTGTATATATTATATTATCCCATAGAAGCCTGTTTTTGTTCTAATGAAAAACAGAAAGGGGGTGAATCTGGATGGTAGGAGAGGTGGAGAGGATCTGGGAGGAGGAGAGGGAGTGATAAACATAATTAGGATATATTATGTGAAAAAAGCAATCTATTTTTAATAACAGGAAAAATAAAAATAAAATTTTAATAGTTAAAAAAAACAGGAGATGAAACCTCAAGAGACAATCTCTAGCAGATAGACATGGCCCCCAGATGAGACATGGGGTCACCCACTTATCTTCAAAATTCTTGACCCAGAATGGTTTCTGTCTAAAGGAAATGGATAGATAAAAATGGAGCAGAGGCTGAAGGAAAGGCCATCCAGAGACTGCCCCAACTTAAAATCCATCCCATGCTCAGGCACCAATCCCTGAGACTATTACTGATGTCATGTTGTGTTGCAAACAGGAGCCTAGCATGGCTGTCCTCTGAGAGCCTCTACCAGCAACTGAGTGAAACAGATGCAGATACTTACAACCAACTATTGAACTGAGATCAGGAACACCTATGGAAGAGTTAGGGGAAGGACTGAAGGAACTGAGGGGGATGGCAACCCCATAGGAAGACCAACAGTGTCAACTAACTCAGATCTTTCAGAGCTCCCAGCTATTGAGCCACCAACCAAAAAGCATACATGGGCTGGCCTGGCCCTGCCCCCCTACCCCACTACAGATGTACCAGAGTACTGCCTTGTCTGGCCTCAGTGGGAAAGGATGAGCTTAATCCTGTTAAAACTTGATGACCCAGAGAAGGGGGATGGTAGCAGGATGAGGTGGGAATGGTTGGGTGAGTCAGGGAGCACCCTCTCAGAAGCAAAGGGGCGGGAGGATGGGGTGAAGAACTTGTGGAGGGGGGACCAGGAAGAGGGGCAACATTTGGAATGTAAATAAATAAAATAATTAATAAAATTAAAAAATGTTTTAAAAACTTTGTAAAGCAAACATAAAATAAAGACATTTGAAACTCAAAAGCTGAAAAAAGTCATTGATAGTAGAGCTGTTCTTTAAGTACTATTGAAGGCAAAAAAAAAAAAAAGTAATCCTTTGTGATTTGAAATATGGGTTTAAGATGGAATAAAGAGCAAAAGAAATGGTGACCACATGAGGAACTAGGTGATGTTATTTAAATTTCTTTACAAGATAGTTAACGAAACAGAAAGAATAACAGAGGAAGGAGCTTATAACATAATTAACATACATGAAACCAACAGCAGAGGTTGAGGTTAGGTGAGAAATGGAAGTATATTATAAAGCCTTTTTAATATATTTGAAATAGTGTAATGAGATAATAATGTCACTATGCATCCTGAAGCAAATGCTAATAAGCTACCAAGGAAAAGAAACTGGAATCATTTTTGAAATTATAAATTAAAAGGAGGTAAGAAAACAAAGAAAGAAAACTCAAAATTGACAAGTAGTTTTCTGTGGAGATGAAACCCTAGCAACATTAATTATTAGACAACATAGAAGAGTCCTGAATATGTCAGGAAAAGGCAGGCAGTTTTCAGATGGAGTTAGAAAGCAATTATATCTGTATATTTTCTATAATGAGGCAAAATGTGTAAAACTAAAATAATGAAAATGTGCTAACACTAATCAAAATAAAGATGAAGTAGCTATATTAAAGTTATGCAAAGTACATTTATGAACAAAACAATACCAGAGATAATTAAGGCCATTTCATAATTATTTAGAAGTTAATTTATTAAGAGAAACTTACTGTCTTAACATTTTTTCATTTAATTATAAGATTAAAAATACATGAATTTTAAAAGATGACATACTATGTATACTACATAATATACTATAACACTGTATAACAAATAGAACACATTATTCTCAAATGCAAGTGGAATATTTTCCAAAATAGACCTTATTTGCACTATAAAACAAACCTCAGTTAATTTTAAAGAATTCAAGTCACATCAAGTATATTCTCTAAACCCCAATGGAATTTCCTTGAAAATCAATACTGAATGTATCTTAAAAAAAAAAAAAAAAAAACAAAAAAAAACAAAAAAAAAAACCTATAATCATGGTTCAAAGAAGCAATCAAAAGAGAAATTAGAATGTATTATTTTTAAAAATACAAGTGAAAGTATTATACACATAAAAATTGCATGCCAATTACTAAGAAGGGAGGCTTCAAATCATTGATCTAAGTTTCTGTCTTGGATAACTAAAGAAAGAGAACAAGTTAAACGTACATTAAGCAGAAGAAGAAAATTTATTAATCACTTTATTCATTTATATTACAAATGATATCACCCTTCTCGTTGCTCCTCCAAAAACACCCCATCCCGTCCTCCCTCTCCCCTGTCTCCTTTGCTTCTATGAGGGTGCTCCTCCATCCAGTCACCTACTCCCATCTAAATAACAATGAGAGAAAAAATCAATGAAACAGAAAAAAATAACACAGGAAAATAAAATCTAGCTACTTCAATATATCAATAGAAAAATAAAACTACCCATTATTACTCAAGAAAAGAAGAGAAGAAACAAATTAACTTCTGAAATGAAAGAGTAGACACTCTAGAAATTCTATACATTATAAAAGGATAGGGACACTATAAATAATTTTAAAGATTTATTTTTATTTTATGTATATAAGAGTTCACCAAGGATTCTTCTTGTTTCCATCTGTGCCCAGAGTTGATCTTGTGTCACAGCTATCCATACCCAAATACCACTAGGAGAGAGCGAGTCTCCCAGCAGTGCTGGCACACTTGTGAGCACAGGTAAGACCGCCATTTCTGCTCAGAAGGACCCGACTAAAGCCCTCAGGACATAGGAACCAAGGAGCAGCATGGGACAGGATCCTTCTGGTTTCCTTCTGCTACAGGAGCCAACCCAGTGCCATAGCTTTCCATACCCAAATACCGCATGGAGAGAGCTGCTCTCCCAAGAGTACCAACACACCTGTGAGCACAAATAAGACCACTACTTCTGCTCAAATTCCTGGCCCAATAGGGACCTGCCCAGAGCCGTCAGAACCCCAAAACCAAGAAACAGCCATTTACAAGATCCTTCTGGATTCCATCTGTGCCCCGGAGCTAACACTGTGCCACAATTCTCTGAACACAAATTCCTCCCAGAGAGAAGTGGACTCCCAGGATTACTGACACACAGGCTTGCAGGAGGTACAAGCCACAGTCAGAGATAGCAAGACAAATTAACACCAGAGATATTGAGATGGCAAAAGGCAAGCACAAGAACATAAGCAACAGAAACCAGGGCTACTTGGCATCATCAGAACCCAGTTCTCCCACCACAGTGAGCTCTGGTTACCCCAACACAACAGAAAAGCAAGATTCTGATTTAAAATCACTTCTCATAATGATGATAGAGGATGTTAAGAAGGACATAAATAAATCCCTTAAAAGAAATACAGGAGAACACAGGTAAATAGGTAGAAGTCCTTAAAGAGGAAACACAAAAATCCTTAAAGAATTACCAGAAAACACAACCAAACAGGTGAAGGAATTGAACAAAACTATCCAGGATCTAAAAATGGAAATAGAAACAATAAAGAAATCACAAAGGGAGACAACCATGGAGATAGAAACCCGAGGAAAGAGGCTAGGAGTCATAGACACAAGCATCACCAACAGAATATAAGAGACAGAACAGGGAATTTCAGGTGCAGAAGATACCGTCAAAAACACTGACACCACAGTCAAAGAAAATGCAAAATGCAAAATGCAAAAAGCTCTTAACCCAAAATATTCAGGATATCCAGGACACAATGAGAAGACCAAACATAAGGGTAATGGGTATAGATAAGAGTGAAGAGTCCCAACTTAAAGCGCCAATAAATATCTTCAACAAAATTATAGAAGAAACTTCCATAACCTAAAGAATGAAAGCCCATAAACACAAGAAACCTACAGAAATCCAAATAGATTGGACCAGAAAACAAATTCCTCCAGTCACATGATAGTCAAAACACCAAATATAAAAACAAAGAAAGAATATTAAAAAGCGATAAGGAAAAAGCTCAAGTAATATATAAAGGCAGACCTATCAAATTTACACTAGACTTCTCACCAGAGATTATGAAAGCTAGAAGATCCAGGGAAGATGTCATATAGACCCAAAGAGAACACAAATGCAAGCCCAGGCTAATAGACCCATCAAAAATCTCAATTACAATAGATGGAGAAACCAAGATATTTCATGCAAAACCAAATTTATACAATATCTTTACACAAATCTAGCCCTACAAAGGATAATAGATGGAAAACTCCAACACAAGGAGGGAAACTTCACCCTAGGAAAAGCAAGAAAGTAATCTTCTTCCAACAAACCCAAAAAAAGATAGCTACACAAACATAATTCCACCTTTAACAACAAAGCAACAATCATTATTCCTTAATATCTCTTAGCATCAATGGACTCAATTTCCCAATAAAAAGATGTAGACTAACAGACTGTATACATAAACAGGACCCAGCATTCTGTTGCATTCAGGAAACGCACCTCATGACAAAGACAGTCACTACCTCAGAGTAAAGGCTGGAAAACAATTTTCCAAGAATTGGTCCCAAGAAACAAACTGGAGTAGCCATTCTAATATCAAGTAAAATTGACATTCAACCAAAAGTTATCAAAAAAGTTAAGGAAGGATACTTCATAATCGTCAAAGGAAAAATCTACCAAGAAGAACTCTCAATTCTGAACATCTAGGCACCCACATTCATAAAAGAAACCTTACTAAAGCTCAAAGCACACATTGCACATCACACAATAATAGTAGGAGACTTCAACACCCCACTCTCATAAATGGACAGATCATGGAAACAGAAACTAAACAGAGACACTGTGAAACTAAGAGAAGTTATGAACCAAATGGATTTAACAGATATCTATAGAACATTTCATCCTAAAACAAAAGAATATACCTTCTTCTCAACACCTCATGGTGTCTTTTCCAAAATTGACAATATAATTGGTCACAAAACAGGTCTCCACAGATACAAGAAGATTGAAATAATCCCATGCATCCTATCAGATCACCACAGACTAAGGCTGGTCTTCAATAACAACCAAAACAATGGAAAGCCCACATACCCATGGAAACTGAACAAAGCTCAACTCAATGATAACTTGGTCAAGAAAGAAATAATGAAAGAAATTAAAGACTTCCTAGAATTTAATGAAAATGAAGACACATCATACCAAACTTGTGGACACAATGAAAGCAGTTCTAAGAGGAAAACGCATAGGTCTGAGTGCCTCCACAAAGAAACTAGAGAGAGCATACACTAGCAGCTTAACAGCAAACCTGAAAGCTCTAGAACAAAAAGAAGAAAATACACCAAAGAGTAGATGGCAGGAAATAATCAAACTCAGGACTGAAATCAACCAAGCAGAAACAAAAAGAACTATACAAAGAATCAACAAAACAGGAGCTGGTTCTCTGCAAAAATCAACAGGATAGATAAATCGTTACCCAGACTAACCAGAGGGCACAGAAGCAGTATCCAAATTAACAAAATCAGAAATGAAAAGGGGATATAACAACAGAAACTGAGGAAAATCCAAAAACCATCAGATCCTACTACAAAAGCCTATACTCAACAAAATTGGAAAATCTGGATGAAATGAACAATTTTCTAGGCAGATACAAAGCACCAAAGTTAAATCATGATCAGATAAACCATCTAAACACTCACATAACCCCAAAAGAAATAGAAGCAGTCATTGAAAGTCTCCCAACCCAAAAACTTCTTAGGACCAGATGAGTTTTAGTGCAGATTCTATCAGATCTTCAATGACCTAATATCAATACTCTTCAAACTAATCCACAAAATAGAAACAGAAGGAACACTGCCCAATTCATTCTGTGAATCTACAGTTATGCTGATACCAAAAACCACACAAACACCCAACAAAGAAAGAGAACCTCAGACATATTTTCTTTATGAATATTGATTAAAAAATACTCAAAAGTTCACACAAACCGAATCTAAGAAACACATCAAAACGATCATTAACCATGATCAAGTAGGTGTCATTTCTGGGATGCAGGGATGGTTCAATATATGAAAATCGATCAACGTAATCCACTACATAAACAAACAAACAAAAAAACCAAAACACCACATGATCATTTCACTAGATATTGAAAAAGCATTTGACAAAATTCACCAGCCCTTCATGATAAAAGTCTTGGAAAGAACAGGAATTCAAGACCCATACTTGAACATAGTAAAAGCAATATACAACAAACCAGTAGCCAACATCAACTTGAAGCAATTCCGCTAAAATAAGGGACTAGACAAGGCTGCCAACTCTCTCCCTATCTATTCAATATTACTTGAAATTCTAGCTAGAGCAATTAGACAATAAAAGGGGGTCAACGTGATACAAATTGGAAAGGAAGAAGTCAAAATATCACTATTTGTAGATGATAAAATTGTATACTTAAGTGACCCCAAAACTCCCACCAGAGAACTCCTAAATCTGATAAACAACTTCAGTAATGTGGCTGGATATAAATTAACTAAAAAAAAAAAAATGGTAGTCTTTCTATACTCAAAGGATAAACAGATTCAGAAATTAAGGAAATAACACCCTTCACAATAGTCACAAACAATATAAAATATCTCGGTGTGACTCTAACCAAATAATGAAAGATCTGTACAACAAAAACTTTAATTCCCTGAAGAAAGAAATCAAAGAAGATCTCAACAGATGGAAAGATCTCCATGCTCATGGATTTACAGGATTAATACAGTAAAAATGGCCATCTTACCAAGAGCAATCTACAAATTCAGTGCAATCCCCATCAGAATTCCAACTCAATTCTTGACAGAGTTAGAAAGAGCAATGCTCAAATTCATTTGGAATAGCCAAAAACCTAGGATAGAGAAAACTATTTTCAACAATAAAAGAACTTCTAGGGGAATCACCATCTCTGACCTCAAGCTGTATACAGAGCAATAGTAATAAAAACTGCATGGTATTGATACAAAGACAGGCAGGTAGATCAATGGAATAGAATTGAAGACCCATAAATGAATCCACACACCTACGATCACTTGATCTTTGACAAGAGAGCTAAAACCATCCAGTGGAAAAAAGACAGCATTTTCAACAAATAATGCTGGTTCAACTGGAGGTCAGCATGTAGAAGAATGCAAATCAATCGATTCTTATCTCCTTGGACAAAGCTCATGTCCAAGTGGATCAAGGACCTTCACACACTGAATCTAATATAAAGAAAGTGAGGAAGAGCCTCGAACACATGGGCACAGGGGAAAAGTTCCTGAACAGAACACCAATGGCTTATGCTCTAAGATCAAGAATTAACAAATGGGACCTCATAAAATTGCAAAGCTTTTTGGAAGGCAAAAGATACTGTCAATAGGACAAAACAGCAACCAACAGTTAGGGAAAAGATCTTTACCTATATCTGATAGAGGACTAATAATTCAATATATACAAAGAACTCAATAAGTTAGACACCAGAGAATTAAATAACCCTATTAAAAACTGAAGAACCTCAAATGGCTCAGAAGCACATAAAGAAATGTTCAACATCCTTAGTCATCAGGGAAATGCAAATCAAAACAACCCTGAGATTCTACCTCACACCAGTCAGAGTGGCTAAGATCAAAAACTCATGGCAGCAGATGCTGGCGAGGATGTGGAGAGAGAGGAACACTCCTCTATTGTTGGTTGGATTACAAGCTTGTACAACCACTCTGGAAATCAGTCTGGCTGTTCCTCAGAAAAATTGGACATAGTACTACCTGAGGACCCAGCTATGCCACTCCTGGGCATATACCCAGAAGATTCTCTAACATATAACAAGAACACACGCCCCACTATGTTCATAGCAGCCTTATTTATAATAGCCAGAAGCTGGAAAGAACCCAGATGTCCTTCAACATAGAAATGGATACAGAAAATGTGGTACATTTACACAATGGAATACTACTCAGCTATTAAAAACAATGAGTCCATGAAATTACAGGCAAACGAATGGAACTTGAAAATATCATCCTGAGTGTGGTAACTCAGTCACAAAAGAACACACAGGTATACATTTACTGATAAGTCGATATTAGCCCAAAAGTTCTGAATATCCAAGATTCAATTCACAGACCATATGAAGCCTAAGAAGAAGGAAGACCAAAATGTGGCTGCTGCAGTGCTTCTTAGAAGGGGGAACAAAATATTTACAGGAGGAAATTTGGAGACAAAGTGTGGAGCAGAGACTGAAGAAAAGGCCATCCATAGACTGCTCCACCTGGGGATCTATCCCATGTGCAGTCACAAAATGCAGACACTGTTATGGGTGCCAGGAAGTGTAGTTTTGACTAAGTCCTAGAACTCACTATGTAGACCAGACTAGACTTGAACTCACAAGTATCTACCTGTCACTGTCTCCCAAGTGCTTAGATTAACGGTGTGTGCTTCATCTGTCCAACATTTTTTAAAATACCAGAGAACATAATTCACCATATGAAAAAAAAATTATAATAGTAAAAGGTCATCTAAATAAGCCTAGAGAAGCATTTACAAAATTCAACATCATTTCAGAATTATAAGAAGAAAGGCTCTTGGCACACAAAGAATAAACATTCCTTAATATGATAAGAGGACCTTTAAAAATTGTGGAAATTTTTATGTCTATTTTGGTGAGAGGGGCATTGTTAGATGCTCTGTGGCTCTTTGAGGCAGCATTGTCAGCCCAGATCAGAAAAATTATTTAAAGTATATTTTTATATTTATATACCAAATTACATGTGTTATAGGTATTTTAGGTAGATAGCTAATCATATGGTTCCTTAGGCACTGTTATTGTTATTTTATTCTCCTTTCCCCTTTTATACTTATTGCTCCCCCCAATTGTATCATCATTCCACTGACACTGGGTATGAACAGTCCTCTTTTGAATTGTTGGCCAAGGTTGTCCAAGAGACTGCCAAAACATGCCTTTAGTTACCAGAGGTGGAAGGTAAATGCTTATTGCTGAAAACACCATGCACTTCAGACAGAGGGACTAGAAACCCTTGAGCTGTAACAGACTTGAAGGCTTCCTCCCTGAGAGCAGCTTTTGTGGTACCAGATGTTGCTATGGAAGCTTCCAAAAGACAGAAGCAACCAACAGTCCTAGTCAGCTATGACATCTATGCACCACAACAATGACTATTATGGCACCACAATAACTCTAAAGATACAATAGTGGCATGCATAGCTTGGTGATAACAAACGGCTCTCTATTTGGACATAAGACCCTAGGACCTGTTCAACAAGAGGGAAATCATGCTGGTACTGAATATTTACTAACTGTCCAGGGCTAATAAAATCATGGATCTTGGAGGAGAATCTACAACTGACATTCTAGTAAACCAACATAATCCCTAACTACATTCTAAATATTTGTCCTTGTAATCCATAGATAAGTGTAGACTTCACCTCTCATCAAGGAAACTTCTCTTTGTAGTAGACAATATTTTTACTTATATTACCTCTTTAAAGAAGATATATTCAATTTAGGAGTGTTTGCCTGCATGTATATAAGTGCATCACGTACAGGCATAAATCCTTATGGAGATGAAAAGAGGCCATCAGGTTTACCAGAAGTGGAGTTACAATCAATTATAAGATACCATGTGAGTGTTAGGAATTGAACTCAGAAACAAGTACTATGAACTGCTTAGTCAGTTCTTTCAGCCCCCACACACATCCCTTTAAGTCAGCTACGTAATAGATGTTCCACCCAAAGCTTAATAAAAATTATATTGAAAAATCCAGAAGCTTTCAAACTGTAAAGGAAGAGGCTAAAAGTACCTTCATTTGCAACCTGATAAAATATGTAGAAAATGCAAGGGAATCTACAAAACCTCCAAGAGAACTGTAATAAATTTGTGAGAACTATGCAAAAGGAAATATATATATATATATTATATATATATATATATATATATATATATATATATATATAAAGAAATAGTATTTTGATATATAGCACTACAAATTAAAATTAAAAGGCCATTTATAAAGAATTGGAGAGAGGTGGTCAATGCTTTAAGAGCTCTTAAAGAAGACCTGGATCTGATTCCCAGCATACACATAGTGGCTAATAACCATCCATAACTACAGTTTTAGGGGATCTGATGTCATTTTTTGATCTATTTGTGCTCCAGGCACATATATGGTGCATAGATACACATGCCGGAAAAATACTCACAATCATTAAATAATAAATATCTAAAATGAAATGATGAAAGCATAAAATATTAAATACATAGAAAATACTGTATATAAGATGTGAAAGATCTAGGTATCAAGATGTCAATTCTCTCTTTATTGAACTATATAGTCAATGAAAATTCATTGCAAATTTCTGCAATGTTTTTGTGAAAATTTACAGAATAATTCCAAAATTCATATGGATCTACAAGGAACCAAAAAATCCAAAAGAAGTTTAGAGGGGCCAAAACTTGGAATATTTAAGTTATTTTACTGTCAAAATTAGTATAAAGCTATAGCAATCAATAGAGTATGACATTTATATGAAGTTATATCTTTGTGAGTAATTTTAAAAATGCACACTTGCTCTGGCTAGGCCCTAGGACTAGCAGCCGCCTGCTTGCTAGTCAGCGCCCCACATACTAGCTAATCTTTCCCAGGATCCCGACTATACTCTGAGAACAGCTGCCACCTGTATTCCTGAGAACACTGCCTGTTCTTCCCTTGCCCAGTGTGGCAAAGGCCATCTCACCCAGTCCCCCGGAATTAAATACACTAAGACTTTTATATTTAAAACTGACCAGATAACTCAAAGCTGGTGAAGATATCCTGCCCTATCCTCCTTTGGTTCCTCAGCCCTTGAGGAGGCTACAAACTATCTGTGCCCTGAGAGACTTACATGTCTGCAGCTTCCTATCTGCTCTACAACCTGGTCTGAAAAACCCAATCCTGTCTCCATCCCCTTCTCTTCCTGTCCAGCCTGGAAATCCTGCCTTATCTTTCACCTAGTGATTTGGTTCTGCCATCTTTATTGACCCAATCAAGAGACAATGGAGAAGATAGAGTGAAGGCTGAAGAAGTTGAAAGGATTCGTGACACCATGAGGAAAGCAACAATCCCAACCAACCAGAGCCCCCAGGGTCTAAACCACCAGCCTGGGAGCGCTTCGGGAGGGACCCATGGCTCCAGCTATATAGCAAGGGAGCTATATATAAGTGGGAGAAGAGATCCTTGTCCCCATGAAGGCTGGGGGGGGGGATATTCGAGGGTGGGGAGGTGAGATACGGGGGAGGGTGGGTGGGGGAAAACCAACGTGGAGGTAGGAGGAGGGGGGAAGGGATAGTGAGTTCCTGGGAGGGAGGGGGGAAATGGGGTAAGGAGAGAACATCTGAAATGTAAATAAAATTTCCAATAAAAAAAAAAAAAGAGAGACAATTAGGGAATCTCTGCCTACATACTCCTATAGAAACAGAATGGAGTCCAGATACAGACTCATAAATATATGACCGACTTTTAAAATGAAAAGAAGTGATTTACTGGACAAAGGAAAATATTTTTAAGAAAAAGTACTATTCACATACTTAAAAAAAAAACTTTGATATATTTCATAATATATACAAAAATAAAGAAGATGAAGCATGGGTCCAAATATAAAATTATAAAATTTCTAGAGTAAAGTTTTAGGAGGAAGACTTAATGACTTTGGATCAATAAAGATTTCTTGCTATAACCACTGAAAGAATGATAAAGGTCTGTATGTGTGCTTGTGTTTGTGTGTATGTGTGTGTATGTATATGTATGTATGTATTATGTGTAGTGTCAAAGTTAAAATTTTGCTCCTCTCAAGACTACATTAAAGAGCATGAAATACAAAATGTATACTTAGAGAAAATTACAATAATGATGCCATATATATTTTGCATATGTGCACATACTCTAGATTTTTTAAAGAACTCTAAGTACTCAGCAGTTGAAAATACAAAGAAAATGTGCAAAAGGTTTTTAACACACTTCAAGAAGATGTTCAGAGAGCATATAAGCACATAAAATGTTATATAGCATGATTACTCATGAAAATACAAACTGGAACCATGTGAGATACCATAGCACAGCTGTGGAAATGCAATAACATTAAAAAGACTATCCCATAACAAACAGATTGATGTGGGTGGAGCTCCCATACGTGGTTATAGAAATATAAAACCACTTTGGGAACAATGCGTTGCCATCATTAAAAGATTAAACAAGAGCCATGATGAATATTTTTTCAGATCTATTTACATATTCAGTTAAAAGTTCACCTTAAACTAAGAAATTTGGTGACTTCAGAAAAAATGAAACTGAACTCACAGCAGCTGTATCACAATATCTGACAGTTATTTGAGAGAATGTATGACATTCTCTAGAACTTCAGAGTCCAGGCTTATCTGAGAGTGGAGTTTTGATCCTTTGTTTAATCCCTAGGAAAGGAGACAGGAGATCTCATGCTAGCAATAGTGACAGGAAGAAAGCAAAAAAGTAAGGAAATATTTTATTTCCTATGATAGGTAGGCCAAAGACTGTCCAAACCCAGAATATTTCATAGCGGCCTCTCAATCTACCCTTTCAGATATTTATATTTATGTGAAATCATTTGGCACAGCATTTGTTATTCTGTCAATTTACAAGAATCAGCTGAGAGTTTTTATGAGTTTGCTCCGTAGTGACATAGGCAGACCCACAAACACAGTTTCTATCAGCAATGTATCCCTAGATATATTTGAAATATAAGACTCAGTCAAATGGAGTTGCTGTAGAATGTGAAAATATTAAACATGTAAAAATATTAATATTAAATACCAATATAATAAATTAGATATTATACACTAAAAGAAAATTGTATTAGAGAAATTTTGGAATAGAGAAAGGAAAATGTATTCATGTTATCCAAACAGTTTCCTACAGAAGATATTTGGGGATGACACAAGTCACCTGATACCTTCCAGCATTCTTCAAGCTGACTGGCAAAGAACAGCATTTGGTGGCTTCGTCTCCAGCTAGAAGATCAGCACAGGGTCTGCAGGTGATATCAGCAAGGTAATGCAAGCTCCTTGGAAAGCTAATGCCCAGGCAAAGCCTTCTGTAACCCAAAGCCACTGTACAGTCCATTCTCATACTGGCATATAAGCATATCAACTAGCCCTCCCTTCAAGCCGGAGCCCTAATGTATATCAGCATGCCTTGCCCAAACTTCTCATTCTATGGGACAATGAGAAAGTGAAAGACTGTATCAGTCTAAAGGACCTACCATTTTGCTGAGTCCTTCACCTAAGAAATTATGTCTACTGTATTCATTTACCAAGCACTGATTATGTGTTTGTTAAAAGAGCAACACAAGAGTCATTTAAAGGCAGAATGACCTACTGTTCTCCCTAGAAATCAAGTTTGCATGAACAAGTAGCATAAAAGAACTACAAATACGATTGAATAGCATTGGATTGCCAGCATGTTAAAGAAGAAACTTCTTTTTTTTGTATATATTTATATTTTTTATATTTATATAAACACACAAATATCACATATAAATATGTATATATATATGCATATAATCACAGTGAAGAGAATACAAATATATATCTTAATACAGAAAATACAAATGCATATTAAAATACAACATAGTCTTGAAAATATTTAAAACTCAGGCACATTTAACAATATAAACTTTGAGTTTAACATGTTAACTCTGAAAGGAGAAAATCTATTGAAGTATTCATTATTCCACTTTTCTGGGTGTTCAAAGTAGTCTCTAATGCATGGTAAAGAAAATAAAGGGCTTTTTAGTAGTAAATGGGATATACTGGCTAACGCTGATATAATGGGCATAAATAACGTATAGAGTGGTATGAATGAGTTCCAGTGCTTTTTTGTAAATTATCATGCCTAATTAAAACCGTATCACTATTTTTATTTCACTATTACTGATACTATACATTGTTATTTGTAACTTAAGTAAAAAATTAAGTAACAGAAACATAACAACAGAATCAACAGGATACAAGACATTTCTAAAGCTGTGGGAAATACCTTACTTTGAATGTCTCACCATCTTCGTCTTGGTTAGGACTCAAAAGTTAGTCTCACTAAATGTTCAAAAAACATTTGTATTATAGTTATACAGAATAAACTTACCCAAATTAAGTGCTAGCATATTAGCTTTGAGAGGTCTATTTAATGTTTTATAATACTCTATAATTTACATATATGAATTGAAATTAAAAATACATATCATTTAAAACTTTTTTTTTTGGATTATAGCCTATTCTTTTTTTTTTTTATTGGAAATTTCCAGTGGCATCTTCACCCCTCCAACCCAACTCCTTCCCAGGTCTGATTTCTTTATTAGGCTTATGAAAATACAGCAATTAAAACATGGAAGGATGGATTTTCCCTCCTCCCAGTCCATTTGAGCTTTCTACAGGGCTTTTACCTGATCCTTAACCTTGTGTCTTACACGTTCCACCTGCCTTCCTCCTTTTCACTTTGCCTCCCAGTATATTTGCATTTACTACATGGTTCATGTATGCAAATGCTATTTCTTCCTGCTACAACACAACTTTGACATTCTGATCATGTCAACTTAAGAGGGCACACTACTGCCGGGTGGTGGTCGTGCACACCTTTAATCCCAGCACTTGGAGGCAGAGGCAGGCGGATTTCTGAGTTCGAGGACAGCCTGGTCTACAGAGTGAGTTCCAGGACAGTCAGGCTATACAGAGAAACCCTATCTCGAAAAAACAAACAAACAAACAAACAAAAGAGGGCACACTACTAGAGCATCCAATTTTTAAGAGAGGCTAGTTAGTAACAATTTCCCTCACAGTCTCCTAAATACCCCTTGATACTGCCCTTCTAGCCTTTGCAACAGAAATCAGAAGGAGTATAGCTGTTGTATTTTATAAAAAGATAAGGAGAGAAGAAATATGTTTGGTAAATGTGTGGTAAGGTATAGAATAGAGTTTATTCAGGGCATGGGGTGGGAATCTGAGAGGGTAGTAGAGACAGAGAGAGAGAGAGAGAGAGAGAGAGAGAGAGAGAGAGAGAGAGAGAGAGAGAGGAGCAGTAGAGGCTGGTCATGAGCACATGAAGAGAGGGGAAAGGGAATGGGGAGAGACAGGGAAGGGGTGAGAGGACACGGAGAGAGCAAGAAGGCAAGAGAGCAAGAGAGAGCAGAGGGGCAAGCAGCACCTTTTATAGTGAGTCAGGCATACCTGGTTATTACCAGGTAATTGTGTGGCAGAGCTTAGACAAATGCTAACATTCCCCCGTTTTGGTTTAATTAAAAAAGAAAAAAAATTAGAGGTGATGATGGAGCAGGAGTAGGGTCATTGTGATCTTCAGCTACTTCCTGCTGATTTAGGGGTGATGTGTCTCTAGGAAACCTAGGAAAACAGGTATGGGGATGTTGGTCCAGTCTTAGGAGAGTTGACTGTTCCAGGGTCTTTGGAACCATTTCTGGATAGATCAGAAGGAATAGGTTCAGTAGAAGCATCTGTATCTGTGAGAGAAGATTGGGGTACCTGTAGTTTGTGTCTCTGGAGCTGTCCTGGATTATAGTAAGTGCCTGGACTTGACAATATGCTGAAACACACACACACACACGTGAGGGTGTTAACATACATTGTGTGTGTGTGGTGTGTGTGTGTGTGTGTGTGTGTGTGTGTGTGTGGTGTAAATTACAGGTAGAGAATAAATTTAAGTATGTTTGAGAGAAAGAAATTTTTTCTTAGGTGTACATTTGAAACCCTTAGGTCTTGGTGGTTAGGAGTGAGTCCCAATTTCAGGGCACAGGAAAGGAATCCCACCCTCTGGAATAGGTAGCAAGTGGGAACTTTAGGGTATTGATTGGCAGATGTACTTACCTGGATACAGTCTATTTGGTTCATGAGAGGTAGATCTGAGTTCCCTGTAGCTTATAAGTTTACAAAAGAGATAACAACATGAGTTAACAACACGAACAGTCTTTAAGATGAGCTTATAGAGGATTTTTATCCTTTCATGGAGCAGAAGGAACAAGAAAGGCTTTTCCCCTCTGTCTAGGAGACTGAACATACATAATGAGAAACACTTTTACGTTTAGTTAAAAGACAATCAAAAATCTTAAAATTTGAATTTGTTATTCGACAGTTGAATCGTATAGTGGAGAGTTTTATTAGGGTTAGGCGAATTTATAAGAACTCTGTTGGTTAGTGTTAGGACAATGGCATAAGAAGGAGAGGAAATATGAAGCACTTATTTGCCGGAAACTGAGTTTAGGTAAAGAAGTAACAGGTTACATCTGTGAAAGCTTACATCTGAACTTGTGTATCCTTTATCGTGAAGTCTGTAAGAAATTTGGCAGTCTAGGTAGTTAACAAATTTATTAATGTGTAAATATGGTGGTGGATTACCTTAGGGTAAGGAGTTAGTTAGGTCTGTTCTTTAGCTATCAAGTTACAGTCACCTTAGCTGTCAGTGTATCAGAAATCTGGGAAAAACAAATTATAATCTAGGAGTCATGTATTAATTAAAAATGTCAGAGTTCATCTATAGTCCAAACAGTTCCCAGGTCCCTGTGGTCTCCATGGCAACTTGATCAGATTCAGTCTGGCTTTCAAGTCCAGAAGAGAGAGAACTTTTTTCTGTGAAATAGATACATGTGAAATGAGAAATGACTCACCTTGATTTAGACAATATGAGTCATTTGACTCTTGGTATCTTAGGTATCCAGTCTTGCCGACAATGTTTCAACATACCACAATCCAAGCAGTCTCTTGAAGCTGTGTCTCTATCTTCTGAGAGCTTGGTGGATAAGCTGTTATGCTTTGGGAGATTCTATCTGTCATAAACTTATATATACATATATATATAGATATCAACAGACTTCTGACAAGATTGAGAGCGGTATCTATTAGTCGTATTTGAGTTAGATAACTTGTGTTCATTAAATTACTTGTTTGAGAATGCATATAGTAAATAGAGCACACTATATCTTAGTGGCAGTAGCACAAATCATTTACCAAGGCAGTATAGGAATGAAAATCTTAATTGTTAAATAACTTCGACAGGGTGCATAAGAAGAGAAAAACATATTTTGCATTAGCAGAGAAACACTTGGCTTAGAGTTGGTGTGGACCAGAAAGGAAAGGAATCAGAGATCTGACAGAGGTGATGGTGAGACTGTGGTGACAGAAAGTATGTCCGGGTGGGTTTAGGCCTGTGACACGAACTGAGTGGGCAGACACGCAAACCATGAGAACAGGCGAGGGGCAAGAGCATGTAAAGAACATGAGAGCAGAGTCCCAGACAGAGAGAGAAAGACAGGGACAGATAGGCGCATGGGAAGCAATGGCTCAGCAGACAGTCCCTAGCAGGACACAAGGGGTAGGGCCAGACCTGATTTTCATACAGCAAACAGGAGCACAACAAATGTGCAGAGAGAATAAAGGAATGGGGAAGGGGAACCTACACTAAGGATCGCTAGCAAGAGAGTTGTTTGTAAAGTGCTAATTCAGTGGCCATGTAGAGATATTGCTTGTTGGGTACTGTGAATTAGACAGGGACATCCCAGTAAGTAGGGACAAGGCGGCAAAAGACCAACCCGTTGGGTGAGAGTAGAGTTATTAATTACCCTACTAGCATCCTGAGGATAAAATTAATATCCAGAGAAAACAACAGCTAGGCCAGATCACCAGGTTGTCAAGTGGTTAACTGGGGGCTGAGCTCTGGGACAGTGGGAGAACCGTTCACCTAGGCCTAGGATTCTCAGCAGCAAGAAAGGAACGCCTCAGAGGAGAGAGGAAAATCTCCCCAAGAGGAAACGCCTAGAACGAGGGTCAGTGAAAAGACTGGATGTCTCTATCTTCAAGGACGCGCAGGGTGGCTCTGAGTTAAAGACCTCTTCTCTGGGACCTTGGGGATATTATTTACTGACCAGTGAAGGGAGGAGAGCTTACCAGTTCTCCGAAATTTGGGCTACTGAGTGATGGCTCTCCATGGGTAGCAGGGGTATTGTGAACTGGTGGAGTTTCTAAATGTGAGTTATGGCACAAATGTTGCATTTTATAAAAAAGATAAGGAGAGAAGGAATACGTTTGGTGTATTGTGGTAAGGTGTGAGAAAAGGGGTGCCTCTGTGTGCCCACTCTGAGCATCCCTTCCCCTGAGGTACCAGCCACACTATGGTATAGTATAAATAGAGTTTTAATCAGGGCATGGGGAGAGGAGCTGAGAGGGTAGCAGAGACAGAGAAAGGCAGAGCAAGAGAGTAAGGAGTAGAGGCTGGCCATGAGCACGTGGAGAGAGGGAAAAGGGAATGGGGAGAGAGGGAGAAGGGGCAAGAAGACAGAGAGAGAGAGTAAGAAGGCAAGAGAGCAGAGAAGAAGGGGCAAGCAGCCCCTTTTATAGTAAGCCCACGCATACCTGGCTCTTGCCAGGTAACTGTGGGGTGGAGCTTAGCAAAATGCTAACAAAAAGCCATCTCCAGTAGTTATGCAAGTCTGAAAAGGCACCAGAGTAGAGTCACTCTGTCTTACTCTATGTTCCTTAGAAGTAAAACAAGGCACAGCCCTTTCTGACATGAGGCACTTTTATTCTCTCACATGATTTATTCCAAGCACGGTGCAGATGAGATTGAGACAGCAAACCCTCCCTTCTCAGGAATGAGAAAACCAAAGCAGAGAGGAAGAGTGACTTACTTACAAAGGTCACCCAGCTGATAGGCAGCTGACCTGAGCCCTTCCTCTTCCATTCATAGTTCTCCATGTGCCTCATTGTAGGGTCTTTGGAGTGGGCCGTTATCTGATGTCATAACATGGTTGATAAGCCTGATATAATCTGCTCTCAGATGTCTGAGTGATGTTAAGCCTGGTTAGTACTTTATATGGAAGGAATAAGACCAGATTCCACACCTCAAGAGACATGAATTTGGGTGGAGATAAGGTCTAACTTACTATGTGACTTTTGGGGATAAAAGTGAAAGAGAATCCTATCTTTCCCATGTAATCCTGCCAAATCTATAACTACAAGAAAATATCCCTAGACCTTTTCTGATGCTTCTAAACAAGCTAGCGTTTGGCATTGCTAGAAGGGAAAAAAAAAGATCTCCAAAGAAAACTTTTCCTATTGTCATTAATACTTGAGGAAGAAATAGTTTCTGATCACAACCATGTGGCATGCTCACAAATTACAGTGGGGTGGAATAAAGTCAAACCTAGTAAGCCTTGACAGGGAAGCAAATACAAGACTCAGACTGTGCTCTATCGTTTCTCTGTGGGATATGACCCACAAATTTTGTTATAAAGAGTGTGAGCATTGTCTTTCCTGCTGTTCAATAGGTAATTCATTCTTAAAAAAATTGTGGGTAAAAATGTCCTGTGTCTTTGAAATTCACAGTCTGCTGGACAATAGTTTTCCAGCATTATGTGCACCCCAGAGAGAACTCACAGTCCTTGGACCTGTACTCTCCACAGCACCATTCTGCTCTCCCCACCTGTCCTTCCCACTGCCTCCCACCCCCAAGACTGCCTTTGTACTACTCCAGCTGCCTTTGTATAAAATGTTTCTACTGTTACTCACAAACAATGACCAGTGTCACAGATGAAATCTCAGCCACCTTGACCTGCTGGGCTCCAACTTGAAAAACATGCCAATTTTAAAAGCCCTTCTTTTTAATCTTTGTACAAAGGAATCAGATGTAAAATCGTGTTCTTTTTCATGAAAATGTTCCTCATCTGTGGGATTTAAAACAGAGTCATTCTGCTGCCTCCCACAGAGATTGACTAAAGAGAAAATTACCTCAGCAGCAAAGGACCAACTGCCTGGAAACTTCGCACCCACTGAAAGTACTGTCACCTTTCCTGTCTATTTAAAGGGAGGGGGGGACATTTTTCTGAAGCTGTAGTTAAAAGAGCATGAGCTAGGCTTACCACCATTGTTTAAAACCAGTGAACCTGACTCAAATAAAGTACAATGTCTGAAGTGGACATAATCTTTCTAAACCACGGGGTTCTCAAACTTTCCTGCTGACCCCCAACCATAAAATTTTATTTCATTGCTACTTTCATAACTGTAACTTTGCTACAGTTTTGGTATGAATTTTGGTGTAAATATCTGATATACAGAACATCTGAATACGACCGTTGTGACTTTGATCCGACTCACCAGTTGAGAACCATGGTAACCAGTTAAAGTACTTGGTACTAGTATTCTTCTTTAAAAATAACCCTATACTGTTTGTTCACACCTCAGTAAGGAAAAGATTCTGGGCTTCAAGGCTATTGATATAAGCTGGAGATATTCAAGATTGTCAAACAAACAAAAGATTTCATTCTACTCTTTGTATTAAGGTTCTCTAGCTCTAGAGTACTTCTCACCTTCCTAATACTGAGACCCTTTAATACAGTCCCTCATGCTGTGATGACCATTTCAATGATAAAATTATTTTCATTGCCACTATATGATTGTAATTTTTCTGGTATTATAAATTGTAATGTAAATATCTGTGTTTTCGGATGGTTTTAATGAAACCCTTTTTGTAAAAGGGTTGTTTCACCTACCCTACCACTCCCCCCTCTGTCCCTCCCCGTGCAAATTGGTCGTTAACCATTACAGGTTGAGAACCTTCTCTAGAGTACAGAAATTATAGAATGAATATATACATACATACATACATACATACATACATTTATTAAAATGACTTATAGGCTGTGGTTCGCTAGTCCAATGGGCTAGTCCAGTCTGGCTGTGAGTGGAAAGTTTCAAGAATAATCAAAAATCCCTCACAGGTATGCCTTTCATTTTTAGGTTTTAGTTAATTCCAGATATAGTCAAATTGACAAAGAATAGCCATTTCTTGAAGAAAATAGTGTTCTTTAATCAAAATCTTAAATTCTGTGATCAAGGCAATATGATTGTTCTCTCAGTTGACAAAGAAATTGAAGATAAATGGCTTCCTGTGGTGCTTATTATCGTACTTATGATTCCACTTGGTCTTTCTTATTTGTGGTCCTCTCTAGCCCGGGGGCTTTGCTTCCCTTTGCCCAGATTTTCATTCTTGTATAACCCTGTCACTTCAGCCATGTTTTCTCTTGACTCTGTTCTTGGATCTCTTGGCTCCTTTCGTCCCCTTTCTTCTCTTCTTCTTTAGCTCTCCCCTGCACTCTCCCTCCTATCTGGCTGGATTCAGTCTGGACTTTTCCAGATGCTTTGGTGTACTCTCCCTCATATCTATAATGAAATCCTCTTCTCACTCAAATTTGGAGTAGTCATGTCCTCCATTTTTATTGTTGTCTTTCTAAAAGTGAGTGCTGTGCAAATTTAGAGTCCATGAGGTCAACTGGCCTAGATTAGGGTTATCTAGTTATATGCTTCTAAAAAATGTGGGTTTTTGGATAGAGGTGGGGGGTGGGATGGGGGGTGTTTGGTTGGGGGGGGTTTTTTTTTCAGGACGGGGTTTTTCCCGTGTACCCCCCAAAATTTTCCTTATCCACTTTGCCTTATTCAGAGATCCCTTTTTCCTTTTCCCTCGGAAAAAAAAAAAGAAAGGTTTTTTGGAAAAACCCCAAAAAAAGGAATTGGGGGGGGGGGGGGGAACCCCCCCAAATTAACTTGGAAACTTTGTTAACCCCGGGTTTTAATCAATTAAAAAGGCCTTTTTTGAGACTATTGATTTTAACGGGAAAAAAGGTTTAAAAAAAAAAATTCAGTTTTTTAAATTTCCCTTTTTTAAATTTAAAAATTTTTATCTTAAAAAAAAACCCCCTTTTGAAAAAAAGAGCCCTTATTGGGGACTTTTTAAAAAATTTTTTTTTTTCCCGCCTTTTTTCTTACTTACCAAAATTTTTCTTTTTATTTTTTAACTTAGCAAAAAAATCAAACCCCTTTTTTTTTATTCTCCCCCCCCCTTTTTTCATTTTCCAGGTTTTTACCTTTTTCCTTGGGGCCCAATTGGGCAAAAAAAAAATTTTTTTCCCCCAACTCCCTTTATTTAAAAAATTTTAGGGTCTTTTTTTTCCCTTTAAAAAATTTCTCTTTTAAGCTTTAAAAAAAATAAAAAATATAAAAAAAATCCAAAACCAAAAAAATCTTTGTAAGGTAAAAGTTTTTATCAATTAACAGATTTTGATGGAAAATACTTTGAGAACTATTGCTAAAAAAAATTTTGGGGGCACTCTTCCTTATGTTTTGGCCCCCAGGGATATATTTAATTTTCCCAAATTTTATGCATTCAGCCCCATCTTCTTGTTTTTTTAAAAAACCAAAAAATTTTTTTACTTTTTTTTAGCCCCTGAATATAGCAGTAAAAGGGGAAAAAAGATATTAGTGGGGGAAGGGGAAAAGAAAAGGGGGGAAAAGGGGGAGGGACGGGAAGGGGGGGGGGCCCCGGGGGAAAAGGGGGGAGGGGGGACAGAGGGATGGGGGGGGGGCAGAGGTTTTAAAGGACATTGAGGTCCTTTTTTTCACACGGATAACCAAAGGGACTCTGAATTTTTTACCTATGGGGGTTTTTCCTTAAAAAGGGGGGATTCAAAAACCCCGTTACTCTGAGAGGGTGGGAACAGATATGGTTAAGACTTGATGATTTTGTCTGGGGGACCCTGGGGGGCCCCAAAAACCGGGGGCCCCTGCCAGCCCCTTTTTCATGGCTCAGTCAAAACCATAGAACCCCTCTTTATGAAAGGAGTCATATGGACTTTACAAAAAATTTTTATTTTGGTCATGTCTGATCTTAATTTAGTTTTTTTTTTTCCCTTTTAAGGAGATTTATAATTGTTTTTTTTTTCAGGGGGGATTAAAATTAATTATCCCCTTGGAAAGTTTTAAAAGAAGTTTTTGTGAAAAAAGGGGCCCCCAAAATAAAGATTATTCATGGTAGATTTTTTAAAAATTTTAAAACCTGCATGGCTTTTTTTGTCATTTAAATTGAATTTTCCTTCTTGTCGGGGAGAGATTTTTTACTCTGGGGGCCTGGTTTTTTGGGGGTCCCAAGGGAAAAGGGGAAAGGGGGAAAAAAAAAATATAAAATAAAAAACAAGGAGTAGTTTTATAGTCAAATTACTCATTCACTCTTTTTAAAAAATAAAATGAAAATTAAACCTTTTGTGAAAAAAAATTTGACCCCCAAATTTTTGTTGGGGGTTTTTTCTTGTTTCCCCCAACCCCAAATTTTTTTAGTCTAACAAATACTTTTCCCTTGTGCATGATGACGAATTTTATTTTCAGAACTAAAAATATCCCACAAAAATCAGTGATTTTTTATATACTATTTCATGGGGAAATTCCAAAATTTTTTTTTTGTTGGCACGTAAAACCTTAATTTGGCTTTTCCAAAATTGATTGAAAAAAGGTTTACAATCTCCCTCCATCAGAGTAAAAAACTACCCTTTAAAAAATTTAATAAAATTTTCTTTAAATTTAAAATTTTGGAAAAATAAATTTTTTAAAACAATAAAAATGAGTCAAAAAATTTAAAATAGCACTTGCCCCTTTTTTATATATGAAAACTTTTTAAACAGTAGAAAATTTATTTTTTTGGGCCCCCCCCTTCAGTTTTTTTTTTGGAAAAAAGGCTGCTCAACTAAAAAAAAAAAACCCCAAATAACAGTTTTACTTTAATTTGGGGGGGGTTTACAAAAAGGCCCCCTTGCCCCAAAGGGGAACATTAAAATTTTACCCCGTTCATGACCCCCAAAAAACCACTTTAAAATTTGATAATTTAAAACCCCCAAACCTGCTCCTAACAAGTACTTACATGATTATTCAGACAAAATAAAAAAATTATGCAGTGTGAGAAAAAATCAAGCTACGGGAAAACACGGGGACAAAAAAAGTTTTTTTTGTAAAAAATAGAGGATAAAAAATAAAGGAAAAAAAGAAAAAAGTGAATTTTAAAAATTATTTTTTGAAAGGGAGAAATTTTCTGGAAGATGAAGAGAAAAAACAAAAAAGTAACCTACTTTTGTTTTGTTTTTCCTTTTGGGAAAAATTTTATTTTTGTTATAAAAAGGGATTCCCTTCAGTTTCCATAAACAAAAGAAAAAGTTTCCCTGGCTTTTTTTTTTTTTTTTTTTTTTTAAATTTTTTTTATTTTCTTTTTCTGTAAGGTGGTAAAAAACCAGGGAACCACAAAAAGGTTTATTTAATGAGTTCTTTTGGGGGCCTTTTTTCAAAAAAAACCAAAAAAAATTTTTTATTGGGGGAATTTATTTTAATCTTTTTTCTTGCCCTTCGCATGTTAGTAAGAAAAACCGAAAGGGGTTTCAAAATTTTGAAAAAAAAAATTAAAAGTAAAGTTAATACAAATTTTAATAAAGGCTCAGGGGGAAGGTTAACCAAAAACCTAAATTTTTAAAAGGTGAGGGGGACCTTGCATTTTAATTAATTCCCCCCTATTTCTGGCTGTCCCCCCTGTGAAAAAACCCCCCGGAACCAAGGCCAAGGGGTGGTTCCAAAAATTCCACCCGGCCTTAACTTTTCCCTTTTGGGGCCCACCCCTTTTAAAATCCAATAATCCCCCCCCCCCAAACCCCGGGGTTAAACAAAAATTTTTGGGGAATTTTTAAGGCCAAAAAATTAAAAAAATTTAAAACATTTTTCTTAGGGAAAAAAAGATTGGGGAAATTAAACCCCAAAAAATCTTCAAAAACCTGTTAAATTTTTTAAAAATGGGGGTTCCCTTACAAAATCAAAAAAATTTAACCTTTTGGAAAAAATTTCTCTGGTCCAAGTTTCCCTTCCGGGCCCAATTTCCGATGTCCCCCCAAAAACCCCTTAGTTCCAGCTAAAGCAGCCATTTTCCCCCAAAGGGTACCGGTTTAACAAAAATTTTAAAAAAAGTGTTTTTTTCCAAGGAAAATTTCCCCTTTAAAAAGAAAATATAATTTTTGTCCATTTTTGGGGCAAAAAGAAAAATGCCTGGATTTTTTTTACATCTTTTTTTTGGGGGGGGGGAAAACTTCCCCTGAAGAGCTGAATTTAGGATAAAAGGGGGGGGATGGGGCCAAACCAAATCTGGGATTTGGTTTCCAAAAATATTTTCATTCCCCCGGGTTTAACTCGGCCCATTTTAAAAGCCCCCTCACTTACCCCTACGCAGGGGGGTACGGCCCCCCGGGCCATTTGGAAAAACCTGGGGCCCCTTTCGGCCGCCTACAAATTTGGTAGAACAAATGGTGGAAAACAAAATATTCCTGATGAATAACCCCCGAAAAAAAGTTTGTAGGGGAGTTCCTATAGGTGGGGTTTTATTGGGCCAAAAAAAATTCGAATACCCATGATACAACCCACCCCCCCCTAAGTTTTTTTTAAAAAAAAGGAAGGCCAAAAATGAGTATGCTTCAATCTCACTTAGAAGGGGGAACAAAAAGCACAGGGGAGGGGGGAGAGAGGGCCCCGGGGGGAAAAAGGGGAGGAAGAGGGGAAAAGGGGGGGGGATCAGGTTTGGGGGAGATAGGAGGGGGAACCCAGAGAGTTTTAAAAAAAAATGGAAATATGTGCTTCTGGAGTTCCAGGGTGGGGAACCATCTAGAAAGTCCCAGAGACCTTGAATGTAAAAGACTCCAGGATTCTATGGGGGTGACCTTAGCTGAAAAGCAACAACATGGAGAAAAGAACTTGAAAGATGACCTCCAGTAGAAAGACAGTGTCCCTAGTGGAGGGATGGGGTTAGCAACCCTAGTCAAACTTTTGACTCAGAATTGCTCCTGTCAACAGGGACAAACTGCAGCGACAAAAATGAAGAGACTGAAGGAAAGGCTGTCTAGTGACAGACCGAACTTGGATCCATCTCTAGTGGGAGGGGTGGGTATCAAAGCCTGAGACTATTATGATGCTATGATGTACTTATAGACAAAAGCCTAGAACAGCTTCCTCTGGGAAACTCTACCAGCACCTGAGGGAGACAGATGCAGATACAGTTAACCATCAGATTGAGGTAAGAGACTCTTATGGAATAGTTATGGGAAGTATCGAAGGAGTTGAAGGGATGACGACCCCATAGGAAGACTAACAGTATCAACTAACCCAGACAATTCAGAGCTCCTAGAGACTGAACCACCAACTAGGGAGCATACACGGGCTGATCTAGGCCCCTAGCATATATAGCAGACAACTGCCTTTCTGTTCTCAGTGGGAGTCTACCTAATCCTGTAGATACTCGAGGCCCCAGGGAAGGGGAATGCAAGAGAGAGGGGGGCACCCTCTCAGAGGCAAAGGGGATAGGGAATGGGAAGAGGAACTGTAGGAGGGGACAACATCTGGAATGTAAATAAATAAACAATTATTTAAAAAAAAGAAGAAGAAAAAGGAAGGTAAGAGTTAAGGTATATATCAGGTAAAATCTTTGGTCCCAAATGATTTCAGATGAGAATGCATAGGTGCATTAGAGGAAGAATATTTAGATTTTGTCCTAATTTTCTGTCTGTTGAAAAACTGCCTCATTTGAGCATATAAGAAAAACATAAATCCGACTCCCAGACTCTAAAAGTAAATCCTTAAGAAAAACAAAGTTGTCAGTTTGGCTTGAGTCCGGTACTTATTTTTAGCCTGTTGATTAGGAGGACACCCTCATATAAACCATTAACCATTTAACAGAAACCTGGGAAATATTTTAAAAAAAGAAGTGTGGCTCTTTTTAATTTAATAAATTTTAATTTTTAGAGAAATTTTAATCCAGCAACATGACTGCTCTTGCAAAGGATCATATCCAAAGACCTTCTAGGTCTATATGATCTGGTCAGAATACAGACACACCCTGGATTACAGTAGATCTGGCTGGAATATGCCCTTATCCCTAACAATGAAGGTAAGGTTAGTTTGTAGAATTAAGCAGCCATGTTTGAAAATAACACTAATTTAGGGTCAGACAAAGTAATAAATCAGAGATAGGATATGCTCGACTCATATGAGAACAGCACAGGAAAGAGGCTACTTAAGAGCAGAGAAAGGGGCATGGCAGTTTTACCAAACAGTTTTACAGAGACAGGTTGCAGAGAAAACAAGCTAGACACAGGTGAAGACAGAAAAAAGCCAGAGAATGAGAAGGAGCCAGAAGATTAGAACAGATTGCCAGAGTTAGTATGAGTCTAAGCAGAGCAGTTCAGACAGAAGTCGAAAAGCCACATTGAATCAGTCAGCTTGGAAGATTAGATTTTATGGAGGCTAGAATATTCCAGGCCTAGGCATAAGGATAGCTAGAACAGAGAAAGAAATGCTCTAGGCTCAACCCAAGCCATGCATTTGCACAGTTTGAGTTCGGCTCCCATCTCATCTCTTCATCTGAGAAAGGAAAGTGACACTTACAGGATGCGAGTAAAACTAGTTAGCATGGACTGATTATACCTTCCCTTTGTCTTATAGCTTGAGATTTATCTGCCTCCAAATTGATTAAATACACTTGGAATGAAGAACAACGAATGTAACTGAAAGCTCAAAGCACATAGAAGAATTAAAGCAGACAGACAAAGATGCTTGGGAATAAGACAGGGAAAATATGCTATTTGTGAGTGATGTGGGTCTGAAAGTGACATGCATACAGAAAAGCACTGTTGATTAGCTTGAGCCTCAAACCCACACTACTACTTTTGCCTGCCTTGTTGACATAAAAGGACAAGGTGGCTGTGTTACTTTTCTCATAGCTGTGGCCCAATTACTAACAGAAGCAACTAAGGGAAGTGAAATTTATTTTGATTCACCAGTTAGAGGATACAGCCTATTGTGTCAAAGAAGGCATGGTTCAGTGATGATGGCAAGAATTTGAAGCTTAGATTGCTCATGTCATGGTAGACCTGGAAGAACAGTGCTTAGGGTAAGAGTGGAGCAGGCAATAAAACCTCAAAATCAGTGGTCCATTTCTTCCACCTAGGCCCCAGCCTCCCAAAACAGCACTATTAGTTGGACAATAACTGTCAAAATATGAGCACAAATATTGAAAAATGAGCCTGTAGGGAACATTTTACCTTCAAATCCAATGCTCTGGATACACTCATTTCAGTTGTGGGAATTAAAGTTGCCTGTTTCCCTGCCTTTCCCTAGGATAGTTACAAACTCCAGGAAGGCAGAGCTGGTGTCTTATTCACTAGCTTTAGTGCTTGACAGAATATTGGCAAGCAAAAAAATAGTGATACGAATTAAATGGATTACTGCTCTAAGCTGCAAAATCACAGTGTGCTTTCACTGGAAAAGAATCAGCTGTCAGAGTTTCTTATGATGAAATGCTATAATCTTTTATTCTCTGAGTCATACATAATACCATTTCCTTTTTTGAAAATAATTTTTATATCTGCCAGATAGTTCTGAACAGTTGAAGTTTATAGAATTTTCTTCAGATGAGATGAGTATTGGCTATCACAGCAAGCTCTTTTTCTTCAGTTGAGGTCACATCTTATAGCTTAAGAAATGCTCTTTTTCACACCCTTTATTAGCTCCAAAGAAATTTACAATAATCAGAAGTGCTAGTGACCTTAAACTACAGCCCTCAAACATTCTTTGGATTTGGGCACAAGCAAGACTGTGTTGGGCTCTCCGTGCAAGGTTTATAAAGCCGTTAAATATGAGAGTAAATAAAAGGAATATCTGCTCCCACTGGGCACTAAGACTTTTATGTCTCATTTTCTGTGAAATGGAAAAATATAGGATTTAGCAGAATCATTGTTATTGGTTATTTAAGTGATAAGATAGCACAAAGAGTGGGATTCAGATCCCTTGTGGCCCATTCCCTTCAGGGCTGGTAGCCCTGGGTTCTGCTTTGCCACATTGTTCAAAGGTCAGAATCCAGATTCTCAGCAAGAACTGAAACATGCAGCCTAACCTAGCACTCACATTACTTAGCTTTGAGACTAACAATGGAAAGCTACTGTTAGAACTTGCAAACTGTACCTTGTATAAATTTATTTGGTGTCTGGGGACTGTTGAAAGTATATTTAAGCACCTGCTATAGTTGTGAAATTACTGATTTAAAATGATTTAGCTTGTTTCATGAGTATAACTTGAAATAATTTACTTCTCATTTCTTTTAAAGCAACACTGTATATTTTTTTTTGCTCAGTAGCACTGTGTTTGATCTAAAGTATGCATAGTAGGGTACAGTTGTTGGGGAAATTTGATCATGCCATTTGTTTATATTGCTTTGACCAATTCAGACATAAACAACTTAAAGGATAAAAGATTAATTTTGCTTATGGGTCAGAGGTTTCAGTTCATCATAGTAGGAAGGGTATGGCAGAACAGTACAGTTCATATCATAGAAGACAGGAATCAGATTTGGTCAGTAACAGGAAGGAACCAGGTCAAGATATAGACCTCAAAGGCATGCTTTCGATAGCCTATTTCATCTACTAGATTGTTCCTTGCACAGTTTCTCAGCTCTCAGTGAGCTATAGAAAATAGCTACAGAAAATTTAAAACTCATCAGTGAATTGTGCCATTCATTAGGTCAGAGTCTGAGGCTACATTTGTGCCTGGAAAAACCTTCACAGATAGATCCAGAATTATTCTAGGCACTTCTTAATCCAGTCAAATTCACCATCAAGATTAATCATCATACCACAGTGGCAATTTTGTTACAAGAATAGATGCACAGATGAGCTTAGAACAGTTATGCTATACTCATTGTTTGCCCTTTCCCTACAACAGAACAGCTTAGTGTCAAGAGTACACCTCTCATCACAGGATTCTCGAAAGGAAATGAAGATAACTCTAAGTACACTGCTTAATAACTCACTCTGTGGCCCAAGATGAGAGATGTTGCCAAAGAAGCTCACTTCTTTCTCATCCCACCTGGATTGCTGAGGTGATCAGCACACTGAGTGGATTGAGGAAGTTAAGAACATGGAAGAGAGGCAAGACTCCCAGAATCAGGGCTTTAACTCAACAGATCCTACTAACAACATCTGAAAGCCAAAACATGAACTTCTTTATTTTTTAAACCATTTTTATTTACATGTATGTGTGTGAGGCTACATGGGTTTATGTGTATCACTTGTGTGCAGGTGCCCACAGAGGCCAGAGGGAACATATTTCCAAGAACTAGAGTTACAAGTGGTTTTGAGCTGTCTGATGTGTAGGTAATGGGAACTGAACCTAGGCCATCTGTATGAGCAGTAAGCACTCTAAACCATCTCTCTATCCCCAAGTATGAGCTTCTTAGAAAACTTTATATTGTGTGAGAACATCCCCACTATGCCACAGTACCAATGATTTATGTTCATCTTTCCTAATTGTTAATCCCTCACGAGTCCTCTGCAGATAGCAAATAGGACCCTCTGCTAACAGATTATGGCATCAGTGGGAAGCTGGCCTGTCTGAAAGCACAGGGATAGGAATAGATACTCCATGCAGTAGATAAACAGCAGAAGTTGTTATACACAATCATGTAAACATCTATTAAGTCCAAAACTGTATAATAAGACAGAGATGGTCATTATATCAAATCAGTGAGAAGACTCAGTGATAAAGGTGCTTCCAAAACTGACAATCTGAGTTCATTCTCCCAAACTCAGATGTATAGTAGAAGCAGAGAACTGACTCTTGTAAGTTGTCCTTTGATTTCTATGTGAATAGTATGCTTCTTATTTCATCTTTTTTTTAAAAAAAAAGAGGGATATTTTATAATAATAAAGGGATTGATTTAACTATAGGACATAATAATTTTAAGTTATGTACCCATACTGGCCCACCATGATATCAACAGTAATATAATAACAGATCTGAGTGAAAGAAAGCAATACAACAATAGCAGGAGACTTTGCCATCTCATTTTGAGTTCTTGATCATTTAGATGGAAAACCAACTAGGAAACCTTGATTTTTGAGCTACAGTTTAGATCAAATGAACCAAAATCATATATATAAAATGTTCCAGTCAAAAGCACCATGCTTCTCAAAAGAACAAAGCATATTCTTCAAGAGAAACCACATGTTGGACTGGAAAATAAGTCTTAACTTACTTAAGAAGATTTGAATCATACAAAATATCGTTTTCTACACATGATGATATGAAACCAGAAATCAGTAACAGAAGAAAGACTGGAGCATTTACAAATATATGGAAATTAAACAATACAACGAGTGTGTCAAAAAATGTATTAGAAAAGAAGTCATTGATCTTGGTACAAATGAAAAATACAAAATCAAAACTTTTGAGACATAGAAAAGAAATGTATGAAAGGGAGGCTTATAGTGGTAAAGCATCTATGAGGAAAATGGTTTCAAATAAACAAGTTATGATGGCTCTCTCAGGAACACAGACACACAGACACACAGACACACACACACACACACACACACACACACACACACACACCAAAGAAAAACAGAAACTAAGCTAAACATTGACATAAGAACAGAAATAGCACAGATCTAAAACAAAGTAAATGAGTTAGAAACTAGAAAACCAATAATCAGTAGCACTGAATTGGTATTTTGAAATATAAGCTAAATGTACATGCTTTTGGCTAAACTAAAAATAAGACTAAAGATAAATTCAGAAATGAGGAGAAACTATAATTGATGCTAAAGAAATACAAATAGATCATGACAGAATGCTACATGAATAACTATCTATCAACAAAATGAGTAACCCCGAATTCCAGAAGTATACTTACCAAATTGGATCATGAAGAGATAGAAAATGTGACCAGACTAATAAGGAGATTAAACAAGTGAACAAAAGCCTCCTATAACAGCAACCTCTGGGGTTCTAATGAACGCTACCAAGTTTTAAAAGAATAATTAATAACAATTCTCAAAATTCTTCCAAAGTTGAAGAGGAGGGAACACTTTCAATTTATTTTCCAAAGTGATACCAAAGTCAGACAAAGATACTGTAGGATAAGATAATTGTAGGCCAAAGGTCTGAAGAATATAGATGCAAAATCTCAAGAGAATGTGGATAAATCAAAGAATAGTAAACTGAAAGAGCCATTCACTATGATCCAGTGAGATTTTTCCTGGGGATGCAAGGAGAGTTTAACATAATTCAAATTCTGAAATGATATACTGTATTAACAGTATGATCATAACAGCCATATGATCATTGTGGTGGTGGTTGGAATGAGAATGGGCCCCATAGGCTTATATACTTGAAAGCTTAGTATCTTGTTGTTGAAATTGTTTTGGGAAGGATCAGGAGATGTGACCTTGATGGAAGAGATGTGTTATTGTGGGTGAGCTTTGAGGTTTCAAAAGCCCATGTCAATCTCAGTTCTCTCCCTGCTGCCTGTGGATCATACTCTCAGCTATTTCTCCAACACCATGCTTGCCTGTGTGCTGCCATGCTCCTATACCATAATGGACTCACCCTCTAAAACTGTAAGTCATCCCCAATTAATCGCTTTCTTTTATAAATTGCCTAAGTTATGGTGTGTCTTTACAGCAATAGAAAAGTAATTGAAACAATCATAATAGATGCAAAAATATTAAAAAAAAACATTATCTTATCACAGTAAAACTTGTAATAAATAAATTAGAAAGAAAATGTAGCTCTACATAATAAACACAATACACAACAAGACCACAGGTAGCACTATGTCTAATGGTAAAAAGGATGTTCATGCTTATCGCTTCTATTCAATATAGTAGTACATGGAAAGTCTAAGTAAGAAAAAGAAATAGAAGGCACACAAATTAGGCAGTAAGAACGTAAATGGTCAGCTGTCACACAGCATAACCTTAGAAACCCTGAAGTCTGCAATAAATCTAAATAAATCAACTCTGACTTGGCAGGGTTTCTCAATCAAATACCAGTCAGTTGATTTTTTTTATACATAAAGAACTATACGAAATAGGGATTAAGGAAACAACTCCAACAACAGCAACAAAAATAGTTACATACCTATGTATAAATTTATCCATGAAAGTAAAAGATCTACAAAACTGAAAACTCTAAAATACTGTTGAAAGAACATTAAAAGACAGAAACAAACAGAAAACCATTCTTTGCTTATACTTTGAAATACTTAGTATCTTTTAAATGATTATACAACTTTTAATGGTTATACAACTAAAAAGAATCTGCAGATTCAATGTAACCACTATCAAAATTTTAATGGCATTTTTCACATAAATAGAAAAAGTATCTTAAAATCCATGAAAAATCAAAAGACTCCAAATGGCCAAAGTAATTTCAAGAAAGAAAAACAAAGAAAGGGATATCATACTACCTGATTTCAAATTTTATTACAAGCCTATATTAATCAAAAGAGGAGAATACAGACATCAAAAATAGAATAAATTAATGGAACAGCAATATACATATTCAAACACATATACACACATATGACACACACATGAATGTGCATACACATACACACACACATATATATATAATCTTTAACATTTAACAATGGGGACAAGAAGAAGTAGTTCAGAACACATAGTGCCTTCAACACATATGTTAAGGAGACTATAACTACACATGAAAGAATGGGATTGAACCCCTACATGAAAATCATTTCCATACTGGTCAAAGAAACTTTAAACTTCTTAGAAGAAAGCACAGAAATTTTCTTTTGGCATTGGCCTTATCAATAATTCATTTTTAAAATTTAATATCAAAAGCATAAGCAACAAAATGAAAAGAACATTGAGACTATATAACATATAATCACCTTGATTGTAGATAAATTTGAGCAAAGTTAATTGTTTTTACTGTACTATGGCACCCTATGAGAGTTTAGATATTTTTCTTTTCTTGTATAAAAAACATATTGCTCTCCACATACATCTGCCACTCTCCCAATGGTAGAGAAACATATAACAAGTTTCTGGCCAATATAGGAAACAATCAATGAAAGAAATGAAAGTGCAACATAAGAAGTGGAAGAAAATATTTGCAACAGCATATATTTAATAAGGACTTAATATCATGTGTTTATCCACATAGACAGATATCACAATTCAATAACATAAAGTAAATAGCACAATAAAGCTCTGGGTAGCAGAAGAACACATGGGGCTTCTGCTTTTCCAACTTTATTAACTCTCCTTAACCATGCTTATCTCTTTTAAGTTCCTCACATAGCAGGACCACAGGATGCAGGTAGCTCTCAGTCTACAGTGAGAGTCTTCTAGCATTTCTTATTCAACACAGAAGCATATCATTAAAAGAGGACATCTACTATTTTCAAGGAAGGAAACACCACTGAGAGCAGCTCGTTACGGAAGGAAGAAATTTTCATATAGCAGGCAGGGTCCATGCTTGGGAAGCCATATTGTAAGATGTGGGAAGGAAAGTGTGCTTATAGATTGAAAGTCACAAGGACTCAGCGTTTGAAAGATATCTGATGCTACAATGCTCTGGATTTGGTGAGTCAGATGTGAGGAACATGTAAATCAGTCTCCTATTGACTTCCAGCCCTGGCTAATGATTAGGTGCCTGGTTCCAGGTTAAGTTGAGACTGACTAAGAACCGAAAGGGACATGCAGAACCCCTAATTCTTCATGCACCACTGTCTACTACTTCTCAGAGATCCCACATAAGTAATCATAAGTAATCAGGAACTCACTCTGAATTTGCTGATATAATGAGAACTCACGGTGTTTTTTTCCTGGCCTTAACTTCCACAGGCTTAATGAAAGAAACCTTGTAAGAGCTCGACCATGGGGAGAGAGGCAGATGTATGTGGAGAGCAACTGTTTTTTTTTGTACTACAAAAGAAAAGTAAGCTCTGATACGGTGTCATAGCACTGTAAAAACAATTAACTTTGCTTAAATTTATCTAAAATCAAGGTGATTATCTGTTATTCCTAAGCTTTGTTATACTTTCTGGTGCATGCTGTATCTAGTTTGATGGAGCCTAATTTTCACTGAAGGAATTTCTTCAATTAGTAATAACTTCTATCTTAATTTTCCATTGATTTGGGTATTTCTCTTTAGAGTACCATGTTATCTTGCTACTGTAACTTATGTTTGAAATCAGGAAGTTAAGCTCTATAGTGGATTCCTTTCCTTCCAAATCATTTTAGTTCCTGAGACTTCTGACCCTCCAAGACAAGTTTTAAGCAAGAGAGTTTTGCAAAGATGACAGCTCTTTTGTATTAGTTATTTTTCATTGATGAACCCAAGTTCTATGACATACAGTTTGTTCAGCACCATTTGTTGAAGATATAGTTTTTTGATGTAGGCTTATAGTGCTATGACCTTGCTCTCAGAACTGCCTTAATTTTGACCTATAGGTTTGGGTATGTTGTATTTTCATACAATTCTTTTTTTTTTTTTTCGAATTCTAATTTTTAATTTTCCAGTCTCTTCTCTCAATTACTTTTTATTGGATACTTTACATTTCAAATGTTATCTACTTTCCCAGTTCGTTCCCCCAAACCCCCTATTCCATTGCCCTTCCTTCTGCTTCTATAAGGGTGTTTACACACCCACACATCCACCCACCCAGTCAGCCACCCACCTAACTACTTATTCTTGACTCACTGCCCTCACATTCCCCTTCAATGGGGCATCGAGCCTTCATAGGACCAAGGGCCTCTTCTCCCACTGATGCCCAACAAGGCCATCCTCTGCTACATGTGCAGCTGGAGTCATAGGTCCCTCCATGTGTATTCCTTGGTTGGTGGTTTAGTCCCTGGGAGCTTTGGGGGTCTGATTGGTTGATGCTGTTGTTCTTCCTATGGGGTTGCAAACCCCTTCAGCTCCTTCAGTCATTTCTCTAACTCCTTCATTGGGGGCCCCATTGGGGATCCTGTGCTCAGTCCAATGTTTGGCTGCGAGCATCCCCTCTGTATTTGTCAGGCTCTGGCAGAGCCTCTCAGGAGACAGCTATATCAGGCTCCTGTCAGCATGCACTTCTTGGCATCCACAACAGTATCTGGGTTTTATGTCTGTATATCGGATGGATTCCCAGGTGGTGCAGTCTTTGGATGACCTTTCCTTTACTCTCTGCTCAACACTTTGTCTCTGTATTTGCTCCTGTATTTTGTTTCCCCTTCTAAGAAGGACCAAAGCATCCACACTTCAGTCTTCTTTCTTCTTGAGCTTCATGTGGTCTGTGAATTGTATTATGAGCGTTTGGGCTAATATCCCCTTATCAGTGAGTACATGCCATGTGTGTTCTTTTTGTGATCCATTCAATTCTCAAAAGTTTTAAATTTTCTTCTTAATTTCTTCTTGACTCAATTTTCATTCAGTCATGAATTGTTCACCTTCCATGAGTTTGTAAGCTTTCTGTCATTTCTACTGCTGTTGATATCCAGCTTAAATCCGTGGTGGTCAGATAGGATAAATGGTGTTATTTCAGTTCTCTTATCTATGTTGAGACTTGCTTTGTGTCCTAATATATGGCCAGTTTTGGGAAAAGTCCATAAGTTTCTGAGAAGAATGTATATTCTTTAGCGATTGAGTAGAATGTTCTGTAAATAAGATTTGTGAGGGTCAATATGTGAATATAGCTATAGTATTGTTTATTTTATGAACCTGGATGCCATTGTGTTTGGTACAGACTTGTATTATTATAGACAAAAGGTGAAGGTAAGCACATATTAGGAAGCAATAAAATTCAAAGCTTAAGTGATTAAGACATTTACTTCATGCTGACACTAAGATGAATCAGATATTCAAAATCTCTGACAATAATTTCAAAGTAATCATCATACAAATGATTCAATAGGCCACAACAAATTATATTTAAGAAGAAAAATAATTAATATTATCAAAGATAGAAGTCATGAAATAAACATAATAGAAATTAGAACTAAATTTTATTTAAAATTAAAATTAATTCAATCAGCTCAATAGCTGACTAAATTGGCAAAAGTTAGACTCATCCAGTCCTAGGACAAAGCAACATAATTTACCTAATTTTAACAATATGTGAGGAAATAAACAGAAAATAATTTAATAATGCTCCACACACCTATGGAACAATAAAATACATAACTAATATTCTTACCATTAGAGTCTCACATAAAAAAATTTAAAAATGAAGCTAAAAAGTTAAATAAATATTAAAGAAATAATATTAACCAAAATTAATAGCAGATGATCTTTTCTCAGACTCAAGAAGCTGAGAAAAGCTCAAATATGATCAGCTCTAAAAGTTGATGCATGTAAGTATTAACTTTGTGAACGAACGCCTGACCAAAAAAAAAAAAAAAAAAAAATCTTGAAAGTAAGAAAGAGTACTAATACAAATGATAACAGACTTTCAAAACTATGGAGGGCAAATAAGAGTACAATATTCGGGGGCAACCCAATCACAAAAGAACACACATGGCATGCACTCATTGATAAGTGGATATGTGGGTCCCCGGTTCTGGAGGGTGTCCCACGATGATCTCCCGGCTGAAGACAGAGTGAGAGCAGGAAGGGTCCTCTGCCCATGTCTCCACTGTCCGTTGATCTTCAGTCCAGCCTGGTGTGAGAGGTCTGGGACAAAGAGTACGAGTGCAAGCGGGGAGGAGAGATTGCCTGCTCCCGCTGCTGCTGCTGCCTCTGCTCGAGTCTCTGCTGTCACAGCTCGGTCACTCCCAGGTGCTTCACCTGTCTATCCTCGCTGAGCCGGCCCAGCCCGGGCTGGGCGATAGAAGCCGGCTAGCAGGCAAGGAAGCAGCTTGGTGCCCCAGGAAGGTTCCGGAGAGCGAATCTCTACCCATGTGTTACAGCTCTTGAGACAGAAACTCTCAGACACCAGGATGATTCTCGAACACACCTTTTCCTTCTCCTGAATAGAGCCCTTATATACAGTTTCAGGGTGGGTTAGGGTCTGACAGCAGATAACGCCTATTGGCTTGGTCGGAGAGCTTAGAGATACCTCATCTGCATGTGGGAGGGCCTGAGACACTGTTCCTTGTGACTGATAGTCATAGACCTCCCTTTGGGAGAGGCTGTGGAGGGCCAAAGCTGAATGAGAAGAACCAGGGCCTGGGGGCAGCACCGAACACCTGCCATCCTGATAAAGGTCCGGGGTTCAAGACTTGCTCAACCAGGCACCCAGCTGCTTCCCACAGCCCACCGCCCCACATGGATATTAGCCCAACAGTTTGGAATACCCAAGATACAGTTCATAGACCGCATGAAGCTCAAGAAGAAGGAAGACCAAAGTGTGGGTGCTTCCATCCTTCTTAGAAAGGGGAAGAAAATACTCCTGGAGGAAATACAGAGACAAAGTGTGAAGCAGAGAATGAAGAAAAGGCCATCCAAAGACTGCACCACCTGGGAATCCATCCGATATACAGACACCAAACCCAGATACTATTGTGGATGCCAAGAAGTGCATGCTGACAGGAGCCTGGTATAGCTGTTTCCTGAGAGGCTCTGCCAGAGCCTGACAAATACAGAGGGGATGCTCGCAGCCAAACATTGGACTGAGCACAAGATCCCCAATGGGGTCCCCAATGAAGGAGTTAGAGAAATGATTGAAGGAGCTGAAGGGGTTTGCAACCCCATAGGAAGAACAACAGCATCAACCAATCAGACCCCCAAAGCTCCCAGGACTAAACCACCAACCAAAGAATACACATGGAGGGACCTATGACTCCAGCTGAAACATGTAGCAGAGGATGGCCTTGTTGGGCATCAGTGGGAGAAGAGGCCCTTGGTCCTATGCAGGCTTGATGCCTCAGTATAGGGGAAATTGAAGGCAGAGAGGTGGGAGTGGGTGAGTAGAAGGAGGAACACCCTCATACTCATAGAAGCAGGAGAGTGCGATGGGATAGGGGGTTTGGGGGTGGCGGACTGAGAAACGGGATAGCATTTGAAATGTAAATAAAGAAAATATTCAATTAAAAAAGAACTGAATGTATAACTATAAAAAAACAAAAACATTTAAAAAGACTGAATAAGCTCTAGAGCTTAACTTCCTGATTTTAAAACTTGTAAGTTACAGTAATCAAAATGACACAGTACTGTAAGTACAAATTCACCAATCAATGGATTAATAAGACAGGAAATTCAGAATAACAGCCATGCAGCTAAAGTCAGTTGATTTCAAGAAGTTTATTGTGGTCATTATGTGTAAAGAATAACGTTTTGAACAGCAGTGCTGAGATCACCAAGTGCCTACATATAAAGATGAATGCAAACTGCTATGGTCACATTAAGGACAAACATTATTCAAAATGATTTAAACATCTTGAGATGTGGGCCGAAACAGTCAACTGATTTTCTGGAAGATTAATAAGTGTATATTTTCTTCATTTTAGATTATGTAATTTTTTCTACAATATGATCCCCAAAGCACAAGATGTGTGTGTGTGTGTCCATACAGTGAATTTTATGAAAATTAAAAGATATTTGTAAATACAGCATCAAGCTGCAGAATAAAAGGAAATATTAACAAATTGTATAGCTATAGAGATTTATAACCATAGAACAAAATGAGTAATGACAATTCAACAATAATAGAATTTAAAAATAGGTAAAGGATATCTATCTACAAATATCTAAATCTAATCTATAAATATCAAATATCTAAAGGATATTTGTGTACCTATTTTTGCAAAAAAGATACACAAATAACCATTAAATACACAAAACAGTGTTCTCCATTTGTGTCAGTCACCCTCTGTTGCTGTGACACAACAGTTAAGAAAACATCTAAAAAGGAGGAAAGATTTATTTGAAATTACCATTTCAGAGGTTTTTGTCCATGGTGACATGGCTCTAGGTTTTTTTTTTTTTGTTTTTTTGGTTTTTTTTGTATTCTTTAACAAAGTAGGAAGTGCAAAGAACACAACTACACTCTTCCTGGGGTCAGGAAGTATCCCTATGAGAGTAAAAAGAGAAAGGGCCAAAGAGCAAGATACATTCTTTAAAAAAAAAAAAAAAAATACCTGCAACAACTCACCTTACCCAACTAGGCAGAATTCTAAATATCCCATTCTATTAGGAACTCACCAATGTATGAGATTAGCATCCCTATGAGCCAATTAATCTCTAAATCATACCAGCAGCTGGGAAGAAAGCCTTCAACATTTGAACCATTTATAGGGACAACTCAAAATCAAATCAAATCACCAGTCATTGTAGAAACGCACAACAGATCTCAATGAGATATATTTCACATCTCACCCGCTAAGATGGTTACAGTCAAAATGTGAACAATGAGCAGTGTTGGTAAGGATTGGAAATCTAGAGCTTACATATTCTGCACTTGTGATTGTCGGCTGCGTAGCAGCATAGATGTGATATTTTCTCAAAGTTTAAATATAAATCAGCATATAACAAGTCTTCATACTTTTAGCTATATGTTCAAGAGAAATAAAAGTACATATCAATACAAGTACTTAAGCATGAATGTGCACTGTAATATTATTCGTAATGGCCAACAGAGTGGAAACAATACAAAAGTCCATCAACTGACAAAAAGATTAGGCCATACACTAGAACATCATCTCATCATAAAAGAAAATAAGGTGTTGACATGTATTACAATGTGAAGAATCATCAAAAACATTATGGCAATAAAAGAAACCAGTGACAAAGGACTATGTATTATATTATTACAGTTATATGAGAATCTACAGTATTTATTAGAAAGATTAGTGAAAATATATGGGCTAGATGGGGCTTGTGCAGAAAATGGAAATCTGGTGAATATGATTTTGCCTTTCGGGGTGATAAAATTGTTTGAAAATTTATTTGGATTCTGACTATGTTAGCTTCATGAATATACTAAAAACATTTAAATGTAAAAACTTAAAGCTGATTCAAAATGGAATACATATGTAAATGTAAAAGATACATTTAGAAAACTGTTAAAATATGTGTAATTTTAAGATGAAGATCATTGGAGTTTGCAGGTCACTAAATAGGTTTTATATTTGACACCAAAAACAAGACACCTAAAAATAAAAAATAAAAAAATGGTAAACTGACCTTTTGCTCTAGGAAAGACCAAATTTAAAGGATAGAGAAGTTGGATGTGGTAGAACACACTTTTAAATCCACCATTTGGGAAGACTGCAAGTTCTAAGCAAGCAGTGGCTATATCATAAAATCCTGTCTCAGAAATTAAAGAAAAGAAAGAGTATTCTCAAGAGTCAATAGGAATGAAATATTCTAGTTAGAACATGGGCAAAGACACAAACATTTTATCAGGATGATAGATGATGGTGAGGAAGCGTGGGAAAATATGTTCAATATCATCAGCTATTAGAGAAATATAAATTAAAACTACAGTAAGCTATAACTGCATGCCTATTAAAATAGCAAGAGTAAAAACTAAAACAGCTTTTCATCAAAGTGCTACCAAGAGTGTTGAGAAAATGGATTATTTATACGTTGGTAGTAGGGTTGTAAAGTGGTAGAGCCATTTTTCAAACTGGTTTGGTAGTTACTATCAGAGATAAAAATCATATTCATGGCATTAAAAATAAGTACACAAATACAATAATCTCAAAATCAAAAGTTTAACTTTCAATAGTTGAATGAGTAAGCAAATGGTGGGGCCTTCACATCATTAAATGCCACATATCAATAGAAGATGGAATATGCACATAACAAGTCTGATGAGACTCTAGAGAATTGTGTTAAGCAAAAGAGCTCATTTCAAATGGCTATGCACTGTATTTATACTTATCTAACCTTCTGAAGAGTAAAAAACTTTTAGAAAGGAAAAATACATCAGTTGATATCCTACATCAAGGACTGGTGAGGGTAGGAAAAATAGGTGATATGAGCTGACTAAATGTTTTATATCTGAACTGTATCATTATAGATAACCTGGTGTAGCATATAGTTTTGAAAAATTCTGCCAGCAATTGAACATGAACAAAGAATGCACAGGTCTCAGTGTATTATTTTCTTTACAATTGTATGTATCTCAAAATAAAAAGGTTAAACAGAAAAGATGCAAGATGATGGCCATTGAACATGCAGGTAGAATGGATTATAGGGCCATAACTCTTAGGAAAAGAGAAAACCCTGTGATGCAGCATGAAAAAAGCTTTGCTTGTGCTGTCACTAATAAGCTCCAGGAAAGGATGAAGTTATATTGATGGAATACAGGAAGGTCTGCCCACTTGGAGCAGACCTTCATCACTGTGAGAATGCCCTAGCTTAGCACTTAGGAAGAAAAATCAGACTCCCAGAATAGAACTTGGGAGACTTATCTGAGGGAAGCACACACTCAGAGCTATGATATTAAAGAGGCTGGTGAGCAGTGGTGGGAGTATGCATGTACTCTGTGGATGCTTAGGGTATTCATAGCTCTCTCTTGTATAGCACATCAAGGACGATATGACCCTTAGGGGAACCTATCTGGGAGAATGCCTTCAAGCATGTAGAGAAAGGACTGAGCAATTCTAAAAGTTGGAGAGCCACCCATCACTCCTGGGCAACAGGAATGCTTCTTGGGACTTCAAACTTGAACTTATGTGGCTTTGTCACCTTGGACCAACAAGACTGACCAAAAGGAGAATCTTCACATGCTCAGAAAAATAACACGTTTTTCTGCTGCCTAGATTTACAAACACTCTCCCCTGCAAGACTTACTTTGAAATTGAAACAAACCACGAACTACCAATCTTCACAATCCTCAAATTCTCCAACTTTATTTAGGACTCAAGAGAATCCATTGGCAGTGGAGCCAGAAAGTGAAAGCCTTTCTGGGACAGAAAACCAAAACCCCTCAAATGACAAGAAAGCTTTCCAGAATAAGAAACCATAGTTGGAACATGGGTTTGGGCTCAATACGGGCCTCTGCTGATGTGGAGTTTCAGAAACAGAACCTAGAATTCCTGACACAACTACTTTTGCTCCCAAACCACAACTGAGTTGTCTCCAACTTTGTGGGAAAGTTACCAAAGTCAGCACTGAAAAAGGAGAAATCTACAAACATTTTGTTGGGCTAGAAAGAAAGGTTGTTGGTAAAGGGAGATTTAGCTCTAACAAGAAATAAAAAAGTTGGACACTGCTCTGTCATTGCACAGGCCTTGTGTGTGTTTCTAGGACAGGGGATGGAGTTCTGCTTGGTATTAAGAGACAACAAGGTGACAATATTCTTCCAAACTGAATAGGTGTTTCTTCAAGACCAAATGACACAGAACTATCATCCTCCATCTAAAAACCTGCTTCTGTTGCTGAGATCACACTCATTTATGTAACATGCTTTTTAAAGTCTATGTTTGTGGCTATGATAACACTGAGGATAACTATATATGGCAGTATTTGCTAAAGATATTTTTGAGTAAAGTGTACTCAGTGTTAAATAATTTTGAAAAAATGCTGCATCATCTAGTTTTTAATTACTTTTTATAATACTTATTTACGTTATGTCTCAATCTCAGCTCCCTCCTTTCCTCCTGGTACCTCCCTCTCACCTGGCCTCCCTCCATCCACTCCTCCTCCCCTTCTCCTCAGATAATAGGAGGCTTCCCATGGATATCAGTCAGCTTTGGTATCTCAAATTCTAGTAAGACTAGGCACATCTTCTTCTATTGTGACTAGACAAGGCAGCCTAGTTAGGGGAAAGTAATTCAAAGGCAGGCAATTTAGTCAGACATAGCCCATACTCCTGCTTCAGGAGTCCCACATGAAGATCCAGCTACACATCTGTTACATATGTGCAGAGGGCCTAGCTCAGTCTCATACATAATCGCTGGTTGGCAGTTCAGTCTCTGTGATCTCCGATGGACTCAAGTTAGTTGATACTGTAGGTTTTCTTGTTATGTCCTTGATGTCTCTGGCTCCTTCAATTCTTCCTTCCCCTCTTTCACAGGATTCCCCAAGCTCCACTTAATGTTTGGCTGTGGTTCTCTGCATCTGTTGCCATCAGTTGTTTGGTGAAACTTCTCTGATGATGGTTATGCTAAGCTCCTGTGCAAGTATGGAAGAAAAGCATTACTAGTGTCATTGGTGGTCTCCATCTCATGAGTCTCAAGCTGGTCTAGTCATTGGCTGGCCCCTCCGTCAAATTCTACTTCATCTTTTACCCCTGTATATGTTGTAGCCAGGATAAATTGTGGGTCTAAGATTTAGTGGCTGGGTTTGTGTCCTAATTCCTCCACTGGAAGTCTTGTCTGGTTATAGGAGATAGTCTGTTCAGGTTTTATAATACCCATTGCTAGGAGTCTTAGCTAGGGTCACCCTCAGATTCCTGGAAGTTTCTATTGTCCTAAGATTTTAGCTCTAGAGATGCCCTCTCTAGAGATGTCCTCTCAATCCAATTTCTCTCTCCCAGTACTTCTCCCTCCCCCTACCTCATCTCTCCTGTTTCCAATTCCTACAGTCTCCCAAACCAGTTCCCTCCATCCATCCATCTTTGAGGTCTAATCTATTTTCCTTTCTCATGTGATTCATGTGCCCCACCCCATTGGGCTCTCCTTGTTAGTTAACTTCTTTGAATCTGTGAATTGCAGCATGGTTATCCTGTACTTTATGACTTATCAGTGAGTACATACCATGGTTGTCTTTCTGGGTCTGGGTTACCTCATTCAGGATATTTTCTACTTCTATCAATTTGCCTGCAAATTTCATGATGTCATTGTTTTTAATGGCTGAGTAATATTCCATTGTATAAATGTGCCACATTTTCTTTATCCATTTTCAGTTATGGGACATCTGGGATGTTTCCAGTTTCTTGCTATTACAAATAAAGTTGCTATGAACATAGGTGACCAAGTGCCCTTGGTATGCTGAAGCATCTTTTAGGTATATGCTCAGGAGTGATATAGCTAGGTCTTAAAGTAAATCTATTCCCAATGTTCTGAGAAACCACTGAATTAATTTTCAAAGTTGTTGTACAAGTTTGCACTCCCACTAGGAATGGAGGAGTATTTCACTTGCTCCACATCCTTGCCAGCATAAGCCGTCCATGACCTTTTGATTTTAGTCATCCTGGTGGGTGTTAAAATGGAATCTCAGAGTCATTTGATTTGCATTTCTATGATGACTAAGAACATTGAACATTTAAGTTCTACTCTGCCATTAGAAATTCCTTTGTTGAGAATTCTCTGTTTAGATCTTTACGCCATTTTTAATTGTGTTATTAAGCTTGTACATCATCTAGTTTTAAAATAGCAAATTAAAGTGTGGGAGAGGTAAACTTTGTGTGAATTTGTTTATGTTGACTTACCAAAAAATGTATTTCCTGACAAGGAATGATGTTTAAAGTCACAAATCATGATAATAATGCAACCATTTTTAACATGTGTTAAAAATATATCTTATACAGATACTTATTTAACCTGTTGATAATAGGATTGATAGGATAGTAAAACTGCTTCATAGCAGGAACTTTAATTCCAGAATACATAGCCACTGCAAAAAAGACCGAAGTGAGATTGTTCCATTGCTGAAATGCAAAACAGGTAAATATCCTATGGGCTTTAGTTTCCATGACTAGCTTAAATTACATGGCACAACCTATCTTAAGATGAAAAGATTGTTCTAGTAGCCTGTGTTAATCACATGAGCTCTTTCAAAGCAGTGTCTTCTCACTAGACACAGAAAAAGAACTGAGTCTCAAACTACAAGTATTTAAGATATCATTGGTAATGTAAAGATGGAAGGGCCACATAGCAGCGTATAGAAATAACATTAAGAAATGTAGAGTGACTGTCAGTAGCAAACAAGGAGAGAGAAACTATCTCTTACAAATACAAGGAACTAAAATTTTTCAACAAGAATGAGTTTGAAGAAAAACACAGGATAAAGTAAATTAACTTCTGAATTCTAGCAAACCCTTAAAGAAGTTTTTCAAATTGTTCTGTAAAGTAAAACTGGGCAGGACACTATCAAACTCAAGCTACAAAGCCAGCATTATCCTGATACCAAAACTGGAAGAGTATAGACCTATTTTTGTTAATGAACATATGTACAAGCCTGACAATCTGGCTTCAATCTCCAGAACTAAAGGTGGAAGGAAGGAACTTACTCCCAAAAGTTGTCCTTTGATGACCTCCATAAGTGTGGCTTGTCCAGCATTTGTCACTCCCACAGACATCTTATATACACACACTGATAATATGAATCATAATTATTATAGACTTTAAAAAGAAAAGTGAAATCATGACATTTTTAGTAAATTTTTAACAAATTTCATTATGTTAAGTGAAATAAGTTAGTCACAGAAAGACAAATACCTCTTGTTTTTCTCATATCTGGTACCGATATGTGTGTGCATGTTCATGCATGATTGTCATAAAAGAGTAAGAAATCACCTTAAAGAAAGCAGGTAGGAAGAAATGAGAGTAAAAGAATGTGTGACATGAAAATAGAAGGGGGTACTATTTAGGAAGAGGAACGGGACCAGAAAGGGGGCCAATGGTGAACTGGGGTATGTGGGAGGACAATGAATTAGAATAAAATATAATGATATATATGTAAGAAATGTCATAATAAAAACTACTATTTTGCTGGACAGTACCTTGATACAAGGAATAGAGAGTAGTCATGCTATGCCAGAATTCTCACCTATAGATTTATGAATTAATAATTATGTAAATATATGGTTATTTTCTACAACAACCAAAACTTCACCTCTCATCTATTGCAGTTAGCTTTAGCTATCAATTTGCAATAGCCTAGGGTAACCTGAGGAGGTAGTCTCAATTGGGTAATTGCCAAGATCAGATCAGCATGTGAGTATGTCTGAGGGGGATTGTACTGATTATTAATTACTATAGAAGTACTCAGGCCACTATGGGTGCTGTCACTCTATGAGCAAGTGCTTGGATATATGGGAAAGGTATCTAAGTATGATCCTTTGAGTAAGGCAACAAGCAGTTTTCCTCCATGGCTTTTGCTTCGAGTTCTTGTTTGGATTTCTATTCTGACTCTTCTCAATGGTAGAGTGTGACCTGGAAGTGAAATGAACTCTTTTATCCCCTAACTTGCTTTTGGTCATGGTGTTTGTTACAGCAATGGAAATTAAACTAGAACAGAAATTGGAACCAGAGAGGAAGGATATTGATGTGATGAGCCTGACCTTGTGGCTTTCACTCCTTGACTATTTTGTTGAAAGATTATGAAATATCTCAAATTTTGAACTGGAAAAGTCATTGGGTTCTCAGAGCTTAACAAGATGTTCTAGTGGAGGCTTGGGAGACAGCAATGCTGAGAGAAATGTGAGCTGTAGAGGTCTGGACCATTAAGTTTGGGAAGGAGCAAAGTCTTAACTAATAAATGACCAAGGAGGTATTGGTGTGGTATTTAGGATGTTTGCTGGTTAGTCTGGAGCTGAAAATCCATCTATGATTAATAAGAGATTTTGTATTTCATCAGAACAATAAGGTCTTGGTCAGTTGGGGTTGAAGAATTGAATGTGATTGAAGAGATCAGCACTCTGGTGGTTGAAGAATTGAATATGATTAATAAGAGACCAGCACTGTGGTGGTTTTAATGAAAATACTCCCTAGACTCATAGGATGTGACATTATTGGAGGAGTAGCCATGTTGGAGTAGGTGTGGCCTTGTTGGAGGAAGTGTGTCACAGGGGATGGGCTTTGGGGTTTCAGAAGCTCAGTCCAGGCCCAGTGCCATTTTCTCTTCCTGTTGTCTGCCTATCCAGATGTAGAGCTCTCTGCTACTTCTCTAGCACCATGTCTGCTTGCACACTGCCATGCTGCCTTCTGTGATGATAGTCAACTAAACTTCTGAAAATGTAATATGGACTGAAGTAAATGCTTTTTTTAAATAAGAGTTCCCTTGATCATGGTGTCTCTTCAGAGCAATAGAATACTGACTAAAACAGTGAGTTCCAGAAATCAATTATTCATCTACAGGATTTAGATTTACAGTGTTGGATTTTGATTTTTATTAATTGTGATTGTTTTTATGCCCTGATTCTTCTGTTTCAGAGTAAGAAATGATATACCATATTTGTTTTCTTTTCGTTCTTTCCCTTCCTTCCTTCCTTCCTTCCTTCCTTCCTTCCTTCCTTCCTTCCTTCCTTCTCCCTCCCTCTCTCTCTCTCTCTCTCTCTCTCTCTCTCTCTCTTCTTTCTTTCTTTCTTTCTTTCTTCTTTCTTTCTTTCTTTCTTTCTTTCTTCTTTTTCTTCTTTCTTTTCTTTTTTTGAGACCTTGCACTTTTAAACTGTTAACTACTTAAAAACTGAAACTTTAATCTCCTTTTATCATGGAAGATTTTTATTTCTACTTCAATTTTAATAGGTATACTTTTTGGGTATAATAGTCTGGGTTAACAAATGTAATCTGTCAGAAGTTCTTTCCAGACCAGTCCAGTTTTAACAGTTTCTATCTAGAGATCAGGTGTTATTTGGAGGAGTCTGACTTTATAAATAACTTGACATCTGTCTCTTGAAGCTTTCAGTACTCTTTCAGGATTCCATTCTTAACTGTTTTAACTATAGATCATGGAAAATTTCTTTTCTGATTTTGTTTATTTGGAGTAATATAGGCCTCTTTTATTTCGTTGGATATCTTTTTCTCCAGATACGGAAATTTTCTTCTATGATTATATTGAAAATATTGTCTATTATACTTCTCTACTTTTTTCATGCTCATAAATCTAAAGGTTATATCTTTTTATGGGTTTCTCTAAGCTCTCCCATGTTCTGTCCATGGGTTGTATAATTTATCACTGATTATTTTAACTAATAGAATTCATCTACCTTGTCTTCCAGCCTTGATCCATTATGTATCAAGACTGATCCAGACTGATATATTGTTTTATGATCCATTCTGTTAGTGACATTTTCTATTGTGGTTTTAATATGACTTGTTACATTTCACAATTTCAGCATTATTTCAGTTTAGTTTTTCACTAATTCTATTCCTTTATTGAATTATATTTTTTATATTGATTGCTTTATTTCATTTGTCTTTGCTTTTGTCTTCTTGAGTTGTTTGAACATTGTTATAATTATTCTTTTGGATTATTTTAGGGCCTCACTGTGGCCAATTATTATAGGATTAGTAATTTTTAGAGTAGATATGTTCTCTTGGATTGTCATGTAGCTTCTGTTTTTGTTTTGTTTTTCTTGCATGGAGATTTGTCCATTCCAGTTATTTAGTTGAGTTAGAGTGTGGGCTTGGGGCTGATACTGTTTATTTATCAGTTCTAAGAGCTAAGGGAACTGCAGAAGTATGAATAAGTGTTCAGAGTTTGGGCTCCCTTAGTGAAACTGGATAGACTGAGTGGTCTAGATCTAGTGGGACCTTATCTATTGATTTCAGAAGCTAGGTAGACTAGAAAAGTAGCCACAGAGATTTTGGTATTATTAAATTAATTCCCTCCAGATTTATAAAGGAAGAAGTAACAGAAGTAAATACTATACTTATCTTACCAAGTAAAATTCATCAGTAGACTGACAACACCAAACAAACATACAAAGAAACAAAGTAAAATATCTAAACCAGGTAGCGTTTATCCCATAAATGTCATGGTTATGTATCAGAAAATTTATGGATATATTTCATAAATAAGATATACTCTACCCATTTTGACTGATACAAAAACTAAACTAAGAAGCTTCTAGCTAAGAAATCATTAAAAACTTTCTCCCTATAAAGATATTATAAATATGTTATATAATGTTATACCAGTTGGCATAATTCATTCATTCCATAATGTGTATATAGTAAATATTACATTATCCCCTATAACTATATATAATTATTATCGGTGAATGAAGAGTTTGAAAGTAAAAAGTAGTCTCAGGGTGATTGCATTTGGGAAGTCTAAAGAGAAATAAAATATAAAAATATAATATAAAATATAAAAACTATAACTAGATCCACCTTCAGTATGGTTAATACCAATTCCAGAGAAAAATTTCCTTACCTTCCACCAATAGGAGCTTACAATAAAAATTTAATAAAAGAAGGAAATATGACTACATGAGAGTATCAGCATAAGAAAACTTTACATAAAAAATTACATATTGACTACCTAACAATGTTATATTAATTAAATAAGGATATCAGAAATTTAAAATATGAAAAGAAATACATTTATTAAGAAAAACAAACTAAACTGATGGGACATTTTTAATTGATTTTGGTAAGCCTGAAAGTTGCTATATGAATCTTGTTCTGTTGAATTGCTGTTATCTCATTCAGAGCATACTCTATCAATAAGAGCTCTCTCTTCACAATCAATTAAATAAGTCTTATCTTCTAATAAACTGTTTTGCACATCAAAAAAAGGAAAACAAATATTTAAAATTGATTAAATAAGTCTTATAGAAATAAATATATGGGTTTTGAGAGTTTATGATAAAGAAAACAGTAGTTATGTATAACAACTAACTAAAGAAAGAAATTCTAAACCTAAAAAAAAATCTAAAATGAAATATAAAGGAACAGGAAATGAAATATTTAAAAGCAATGTTTACCATATCTCTCATTCAAGTCTCATAAGAAGAGAATATAGAACACAAAAGAAACACAATATTTGAAACAATAATGAAATTGGGAATCAAGACAGCCAGGCATAGTGACATAAACTTATAATCCTAGTACTCAGAAAACTAAGGCAGAAGAAACAAAAGTTAAATCATACCTAGTCTACATAATTAATTTAAAGCCAGACTGAGGTATGTAGCAGGAACCTGACTCTAAAATAAGATGAGCAAACAGAACAGAACAAAACAACAACAAAATGACTTGTAATGTCTTGAGAATATAGCTCAGTGGTAGATCATTTGGCTATTTATGAAGTTATAGGCTGCATCCTTAGTGCCATGAAAAATAAAATCTCAAGCTAGATAAATGCAGCCAGATACAAATTGAAACTATAGTAAGGAAATGCTGAGAAGAGTTTAAAAGTACTAGAGAAAAGCAGGCCGATTACAGATAAACTCATCTGATATGTTTTATCTAAAATAGTTCAGCATAAAAGTCTTTTTTTAAGCACAAAGAGAAAACTGGTACATCCAATTAAACTAGGTTTCAAGATTAATGTCAAAAGATGTTTGTGAGCAACACTAAATCCATCACACATACAGAATTTGCACCTCATGGATGCCTTTCGAGAACTTCAGCTTCACTCACTGCATTTGTGTCTCTTCCATTTTCTTGTTTTCTGAGTTGACTTTTTGTCTTTTGTTTTGATTTGTCTTTTTATATACTATTTCTCAGTGCTACATGATTGGACTACTGTGTTATCCTAATTAGAAATCTCTCCTTTTTGGAAACCCCAGAAAAGGGGGAGAAAGGAGGAGTCAGAGGGATCAAGATCACCAGGAGAACATGGCCCAAAAAATCAAGTAAGCAGGGCTGATAGGGACTCATGGAGACTGAAACAAATCACAGAGCCTTTATGGGTCTGAGCTATGCCTTTTGCATATGTTGTAGTTGTGTAGATTGGGGCTTTCGTGGGACTTCTAACAGTGGAAGTGGGGGTGTCTCTAACTCTTTTGCCTGCTTTTAGGACCCTTTCCCTCCTACCTGGTTGCCTCTTCCAGCTTTAATATGAGAGGATGTACCTAGTCATAAGTCTTTTTTTTTTTAAATTGGAACTTTTATTTACATTTCAGGTGTTTTTCCCTTACCCCCTTCCCCCCCTCCCTCCCAGGAACTCCCTATCCCTTCCCCCCTCCTCCTGCCTCTATGATAGCAACTTGATATGCCATGCTCAGTGAATGTCCCTGGAAGACCTGGAATTTTATGATTATTTTAAGAGAAACAGGGGAGGAATTGATCTCCCTGATGATCTTATTTAGCATATCTGTCTCGTTTGCTCTCTCTCTCTCTCTCTCTCTCTCTCTCTCTATATATATATATATATATATATATATATATATATATTCTCTCTCTATATGTATATATATATTTGTGTATATGTATATATATGTATATATGTGTATATGTATATATATGTATATATGTGTATATGTATATATAATAGTATTGTGTTGTAAATAATATGTAATATATTATATTATACCTAAATAATATATATTATATATCATATATTAGTAATATATATAATATATAATTTATATAATATATTACTATTATTAATATAATCAGCTTTGTTTCCAATGGATCAATATTTGGCCAGTAAATCAACCACTCATTTTAATGTGTCAATAATAACTTGTTATAAAAGTTTCGAAACTCCTTTCAAAATACTTATTTTATTTTTACCATGAATATGTGTGGGGTGGAGAATGTGTAAATGGATGACAGTGCCTAAAGATACCAGAAAAGATACCTGGAGATAGAGTTACAGGCAGTTGTGAGCCAATCAACATGGGTTCTGAGGATCCATCTCAAGTCCTCTGATAAAGCAACAAGTGTTTCTAACTTCTTTTTTTTATTGGATATTTTATATACATTTCACGTGTGATCCCCTTTCCCTATTTCCCCCACCCACTTAAGAATCCCTTATCGCATCCCCCCTCCTCCTGCTTTTATGAGGATGTGCTCCTACCAACCCGCCCACAACTACCTTCCCACCCTCGAATTCCCCCACACTGGGGCATCCAGCCTTCACTGGGCCAAGGACTTCCTCTCCCACCAATGCCCAACAAGGCCATCCTCCCCTACATATACAGCTGGAGCCATGGGTCCCTCCCTATGTGCTCCCAGGCTGGTGGTTTAGACCCTGGGAGCTCTGGTTGGTTGGTATTGTTGCTCTCCCCATGGGGCCCCAAACCCTTTCAGCTACTTCAGTCTTCTCTCTCACTCCTCCATTGGGAACACCATGATCAGTTCAATGGTTAGCTGTGAGCACCGGCCTCTGTATATGTGGAGCTCTGGCGGACCTCTAAGAACACAGCTATATCAGGCTCCTGTCAGCATGCACTTCGTGACATCCATATCAGTGTCTACCTTTTGGATACGCACGGGGAACAGTCTCCAGACAACCCCTCCTTCAGTTTCTGTCCCACACTTTGTCTCCATATTTGCTCTCATGAATATTTTGTTACTCCTTCTAAGACGGACCAAAGCACTCACACTTTGGTCTTCCTTCTTCATGAGCTTCATGTGATCTGTGAGTTGTATCTTGGGTATTGCAAGATTTTTGGCTAATATCCAATGATCAGTGAGTAAATACCATGTGTGTTCTTTTGTGACTGGGTTACCTCACTCAAGATGATATTTTCAAGTTCCATCCATTTGCCTAAGAATTTCTCGAATTCATTGTTTTTAAGCTGAGTAATACTCCATTGTGTAAATGTACCACATTTTCTGTATCCATTCCTCTGATGAAGGACATCTAGGTTCTTTCCAACTTCTGGCTATTGTAAATAAGGCTGCTATGAATATAGTAGAGCATATGTCCTTGTTATATGTTGGAGTATATTCTGGGTATATGCCCAGGAGTGGTATAGCTGAGTCCTCAGGTCATGCTATGTTCAACTTTCTGAGGAACTGCCAGACTGACTTCCAGAATGGTTGTACCAGCTTGCAATCCCACCAAAAACGTAGTATTCCTCTTTCTCCACATCCTTGCCAACATCAGCTATCACCTGAGCTTTTTATCTTAGCCATTCTGACAGGTATGAGGTAGAATCTCACGGTTGTTTTGATTTGTATTTCCCTGATGACAAAAGATATTGAACATTTCTTTTGGTGCTTCTAGGCTATCCAAGTTTCCTCAGTTGAGAATTCTTTGTTTAGCTCTGTACCCCATTTTTAATAGTTATTTGGTTGTCTAGAGTCTACTTTTTTGAGTATTAGATATTAGCCCTCTATCAGATGTAGGACTGGTAAAGATCCCAATCTGTTGGTTGTTGTTTTGTCCTATTGACAGTGTCCATTGCCTTACAAAAGCTTTGCAATTTTATGAGGTCCCATTTGTCAACTGTTGATCTTAGAGCATAAGCCATTGATATGTTCAGAAACTTTTCCCCTGTGCCTATGTGTTCAAGGCTCTTCCCCACTTTCTCTTCTAATTAGTTTCAGTGTGTCTGGTTTTATGTGGAGGTCCTTTATCCACTTGGACTTGAGCTTTGTACAAGGAGATAAGAATGGATCAATTTGCATTATTCTACATGCTGACCTCCAGTTGAACCAGCACCATTTGCTGAAAATACTGTCCTTTTTCCACTGGACAGTTTTAGCTCCTTTAACAAAGATCAAGTGACAATAGGTGTGGGGGTTCATTTCTGGGTTTCAATTCTATTCCATTGATCTTCCTGCCTATCTCTGTAACAATACCATGCAGTTTTTATCACTATTGCTCTCTAGTACAGCTTGAGGTCAGTGATGGTGATTTCCACAAAGTTCTTTTATTGTAGAGAAGAGTTCTCACTATCCTGGATTTTTTGTTATTCCAAATGAATTTGCAAATTGCTCTTTCTAGCTCTATGAAGAATTGAGTTGGAATTTTGATGGTGATTGCATTGAATCTGTAGATTGCTTTTGGCAAGATGGTCATTTTTACTATATCAGTCATGCCAATCCATGAGCATGGGAGAGCTTTTCATCTTCTGAGATCTTCAATTTCTTTCTTCAGAGACTTGAAGTTCTTGTCATACAGATCTTTCATTTGCTTGGTTAGATTCATACCAAGGGGTTTTATATTATTTGTGACTATTGTGAAGGGTGTCATTTCCTTAATTTCTTTCTCAGCCTGTTTATCCTGTGAATAGAGGAAGACTACTGATTTGTTTGAGTTGATTTTATATCCAGCCACTTTGCTGAAGTTGTTTATCAGATTTAGGAGTTCTCTGGTGGAAGTTTTGGGCTCACTTAAGTATACTATCATATCATCTGGAAATACTGATATTTTGACTTTTTCCTTTCCTATTTGTATCCCTTTGACTTCATTTTGTTGTCTAATTTCTCTGGCTAGGACTTCCAGTACTATACTGAATAGGTAGGGAGAGAGTCGTCAGCCTTGTCTAGTCCCTGATCTTAGTGGGATTGCTTGACATTTCTCTCCATTTAGTTTGATGTTGGGTACTGGTTTGCTGTATATTGCTTTTACTATGTTTAGGTATGGGCCTTGAATTCCTGATCTTTCCAAGACTTTTACCATGAAGGGATGTTGAATTTTTTCAAAATGCGTTCTCAACATCTAGTGAGATGATCATGTGGATTTTTTTCTTTGAGTTTGTTTATATTGTGGATTACAATGATGGATTTCCCAATATTGAAGCATCCCTGCATTCCTGGGATAAAGCCTACTTGATCAAGATTGTGGGTCCCTGGTTCTGGAGGGTGTCCCATGATGATCTCCTGGCTGAGGACAGAGTGAGAGCAGGGAGGGTCTTCTGCCCGCGTCTCCACTGTCTGTTGGTCTTTAGCCCAGACTGGTGTGAGAGGTCTGGGCCAAAAGGTGCGAGTGCAAGCGGGGAGGAGAGATTGCCTGCCTCCACTGCTGCCTCTGCTCAAGTCTCCGCTGTCACAGCTCTGTCACTCCCAGGTGCTGCACCTGTCTCTCCTCGTTGAGCCGGCCCAGGCTGGGCCGATAGAAGCCGGCTAGCAGGCAAGGAAGCAGCTTGGTGCCCAGGAAGTTTCCGGGAGAGTGGATCTCTCTCTAAGTGTTACAGCTCTTGAGACAGAAACTCTCAGACACCAAGATGATTCTCAAACACACCTTTACTTCTCCTGAATAGAGCCCTTATATACAGCTTCAGGGTGGGTTAGGGTCTGACAGCAGATAACACCTATTGGCTTGGTCAGAGAGCTTAGAGATACCTCATCTGCATGTGGGTTAGGGTCTGGCAGATAATGCCTATTGGCTTGGACTGAGAGCTTAGAGATACCTCATCTACATGTGGGAGAGCCTGAAGCACTGTTCCTCATGACTGATAGTCATAGACCTCCCTTTGGGAGAGGCTGTGGAGGGCTGAAACTGAATGAGAAGAACCAGGGCCAGGGGGCAGCGCCGAACACCTGCTTTCCTGATAAAGGTCCGGGATTCAAGACTTGCTCACCCAGCCACTTCCCACAGCCACCGCCCCACAACTCCCCTTTTTCTTTTATAAAGGAAAGATGTCATCAGAATAAGTATCTCCTATGTTGGGAACAGTTTGATACTGAACCAAGACCTGATTGGTAGTTACCTTTGCAATGCTACTTATCTGCTGCTTTAGAAACTGAATAAGGCAGGGTGCCAGGAGAAGTAAGGTTCCAATGGCTAGTATGGGGCCAAGGAGGGGAAGAATCCAAGCCATCAAGGGGTTAGAGTACCAAGGGATAGGGGTGTTGGGAGTAGAGCGTGCCCGGAGGTTCCCCCAGAGCTCTTTGAGCATTTGTACATCTTGTTCTACCAGCACAGACTCATTGACATAGAAGCAACATTCCTCCCCCAGCAAAACACAAGTCCCCCCATGTTCAGCAGTTAACAAGTCTAGGGCCCTCCGGTTTTGGAGAGCAACTCCTGCTAACGAGGTTATCTGGCGTTGAAGAGACTTAAGGCTGTCTGTAGTAGAGGCCATTGCCTGGTCAAGCTTGTCCTGGAAGTTGCCAGCCAGATGCTGTGTTTGGACAAGGGCTGCTCCAGCAGTTCCAGTAGCACCAAGTGAGACAGCAAGGCCTAGTCCAATGAGCAGAGGGATGAAGATCTCTCTCTTCTTTTGGCTTCCTCCCATCCGTAAGGCGAGTTCTTCAGTTTTGTAGAGCTAAACCTGGGGGACAACGATCACGGGGGCGCAGGAGCCCTGAAAATGAGGGTTAATACAGGCACCTACAGTGCATTTGCACCAGAGGAGAGCAGGAGTGTTAACACATCCTGAGTTGGTAATGGTGATGTCATGGGCACATGTGAGATGGGGTTTTGAGGAGGGCCCTACAAGGCAAAGAGGTGGGGGTAGGTCAAAGAGAGGAATGTCCTGTGCTTTCCTCGTGGGCAGGGGTCCATGGAGATCATAAAGGGAAAAGTTAATGGGAACAGCTGTTAATAATGGTCGGGAGAGAGAGGCACAGAAAAAGCATTGGGAGGAATTGGGATGGGTTGTTAAGGGAAGGAGGTCTGCTGCATATTGGATGTACTGTAGCCAGGAGAGGGTAGTTTGTAGTTCCTCCTGAGACTGGTTTTCCTGTTGGAAATTATTAGCATGGGTAAAGGCTGATTTGGGGGCAGGGACAAGTTCACGGGAGATGTGTAGGTCAGCTATGGGGTATCTGGCATAGCTGTTGGAGTAAAATTTACCCATGACTCCGGTTCGCCAACGTTCATTCCATGGATCGCTGATGGAAAGCTGAAAATGAGTTTTAAGGTTGGTGAGCATGGTGCCACCTCAACTGGTGGATTCCATCCTGCAGCTCCAATATCTGCAACCTCCATATGTGGAGACCTCCTGGAGGCATTCACCTGTATTTCAGTAAGGAAAGCAGAGAAAGGGGCTGGAGATAGTGGAGATGGATTCTGGGTGTAGGGGATTCTCAGTCCTGGTTCGACATCCTTCAAGTGGGCAATCCTGGGTTCCTATAACTTTGTTGTGTCCATTGTAGGTTTCCCTAGCATAGAATCTCCAATGGTAGGTGTTGGGAAGCCTAGGGAGAGGCTGGGCAGTAGCAGATTTAGCATGAAGGATGACAAAAACAGCCAAGAGAATAGGGGAGAGGGGGGCTTGTGGAGGGCACATGGCCTGGGCAGCTGTCACCAGGTCATGGATATCCTTCCAGGAAATCCTGCTGCTCCTCTGTGCATGGCGTCTCCTCTGCCTTCTCTTCCCCCTCCTTGGTTCTTGATTTGTTAGTGAGAGGCGGGCCATCTTCTTAGTTGGTGGGGTGGTGTCCGACATTTCAAGCAGGGACCCAGATAGGCTTGGGATGGTCCTGTGGAAAAACACAAACAAAACCCCTCCCGGTTGTAATGAGGGGGTCTGGCCCCTTCCAAATTCCATCCAAAGGATCTCGCCATCGTACTAGGATAGGGGGAGCTAATTTTGGTGTGTGCCAATGGAGGGAAATAGGAGGGTGTTTGGAGTTTTTGTAGATGTTAAATATGTTTAGGGTTGTCAGAGCGATCATTAATTGTATATTGGGGGGATAAGTGGTGGTTTGTTGTTTCAGGAGTTGGGCCTTCAGGGTCTGGTGTGTTCTTTCTATTATTCCTTGGCCCTGAGGGTTGTGGGGAATTCCCGTATGATGGGCAATTTCCCAGTGTGCGCAGAAAGTTTTAAATTGGGTGCTAGTAAAGGCCGGGCTGTTGTCAGTTTTTATCTGTTGAGGAATGCCCATGATGGCAAAGGTGGAGAGCATATGGTAAATTAGCCTTTTTGAGTTTTCACTGGTCTGGGCTGTAGCCCATATAAAATGTGAGTAGGTATCTACGGTTACAAAAACATACTTTTGTCTACCGAATTGGGGAACATGGGTAACATCAATCTGCCATAAGGCATTAGATTTGAGGCCTCTGGGATTGGTGCCCATGGTTTGTAAAACTGGGGTGGTAATGAGGGACGCACAAGAGGCACACATTTTTATTATCCTTTGGAGCTGAGCAAGGGGAATGTGGGGGAAGCGAGAATGAAGCCCCTTTAGATTTGTGTGTGTGCGTGAATGAAATTGGTCTGCTTGCTCAGTGGAGGCTATGAATGTCCCTGTTGAGGCAGTTTGGTCAGCGAGTGCATTCCCCTCAGATATAGGACCTGGCAGGGGATCAGATCTGCAGGATATAGATGAGGGAGGCTCTCTCCTGTAGGAGGGCAGAGACCTGTACGAGTAGAGGGGAGAGTGGGTTGTCATCTACTTTGACAAATGATCTTGACAACCAGGGAAGCAAACTCACAGCATATACACTGTCTGAAAAGAGGTTAAGGGGGCCTTTGACTTCTTTTAGAGCTAGGTAAATGGCATATAGTTCTTTATATTGGGGGGAGTTGTGGGGAAGCTCTTTGAATCTGAGGATAGGGGGTCCATCCTCAGGGAAGTGATATATTACTGCTGCAGCTCCCCTCTTTCCCCCATCAGTAAATATTGAGGGGGCTCCTGCTATGGGCTCTCTTGAGAATAGTTTGGGGGGTAGCCATCGCAACAGAGGGAGGGCAGAGGCCCATTTTTCATCAGGATAATGGTTGTCAATTTGTCTTGGGAATCTTATTAAGCTGATAGCAAAGTGGGAAAGACTTTTGATCAGCCACTGAACATCGGAGAGGGAGAATGGGGTGACAAGAATGTCAGGTTCTTTTCCTAGGGTTTGTAGGGCTCTATCTCTGCCAGTTTTAATCATGTTGGCGAGTGCATCCACTTCATTTAAGATTCGGGGTGCACCACCCATTGGGGTATGGAGCCATTCTAGTAACCCCTGAGGTTGGTAAAGGGCTCCTACAAGCATAGGGGAGGAGTTAAAGGTAAGGAGATGTACAGGTATAGTTGGGTCATACCTGGCAAGAGCCATATCTTTTAGGGCTGAATTGACAGGATCTAGGGCTTGGACTGCTTCTGGGGACAGTGTCCTTGGGGAGGAGGGACTTTTATCTCCTTTCAGGAGGTTAAAGAGGGGTTGAAGGGTGCTTGTAGGAAGGTGGAGCCAGGGTCGAAGCCAGTTAAGATTGCCCAAAAAGCTCTGGAGGGAGGCGAGAGTTAATTTTTGAGGGAAAGAAAGGGTGGGTTTGAGGGACGTATTGAAGTAAGGGAGATCTCCGTTCCTAAAAATGCAATGGGAAGAATAAGTTGGATTTTCTGAGGGGCTATTTTGAGTCCTAGGGCAGATAGGGAAGGTATTAGCTGGTCCTTAAGTTGGGAGGGGGAGATAGAAGCATCTCCCCATACCAAAATGTCATCCATGTAATGACAGATGTTTAGCCCCTTGTCTAAATAGGGTTTTAAAGCAGTGGCTACAGCCTCCTAGCAAATGGTAGGACTGTTAGCCATTCCCTGGGGAAGAACAGTCCATTCATATCGTGAGGCTGGGCCAGAGTTGTTAATGGGGGGCACTGAGAATGCAAAGCATTCACAGTCTCGGGGGTGGAGAGGGATGGAAAAAAAGCAGTCTTTTATATCTATTGCTAATAGGGGAACATTGGCAGGAATAGCTGAGATGTGGGGTAACCCTCTTTGTGGGGAGCCCCAGATTCGCATGGTTTTGTTAATTGTCCTCAAATCTTGTAATAGTCTCCACCCCCCTGAGCTCTTTTTTATAGGAAACACAGGGGTGTTCCATGGACTGTGGAAGGGGCGGATGTATTGTAGAGACAGCTGCTCCTCCACGAGTTCTCTGAGGGCTGTAAGTTTCTCCCTTGATAGAGGCCACTGTGGGACCCAGATGGCTTCGTCAGAGAGCCAATCAAGGCAGGGAGTATTAAATCTAACAGTGGCCCCTAGAATTGGGGGTGATTTAGAGGAAGATGTTTTGGGTCTCCTTGGGAACTATTTTCTTCATAAGTAATATCCTCTATCTTAATGTGGTCTCTTTCTGGTTGAGTGGTAAGAACCACATCTAAGGCCTGTAAGATATCTCTCCCTAAAAGATTGGTGGTTACTTGAGCCACCAGGGGGCGTATGAAGCCTGTAGCCCCATCTGGGTCCTCCCACCTATAGGTCTGTTTGGTGATACATTCATGAGAGGTACCCCCTATGCCTAGGAGCTGGGGCCCAGGAACCAGTTGCCAGTCTTGTGGGACCTCTTGCTGTCTTAAGATTGTCCTATCTGCCCCACTATCAATAAGACACTTGAATGGTTTATCATCTATTTTAATCGTTAACTTTGGGTGGGAGCCTTCTGAGATGCTAGACACCCATAAGGCCTCTACGGGAGTAGTTGTCCCTCTTACTGTCGGGGCTGAGGGTTGCCCCGTTTGAAGTTTAAAGGCTCTAGTGGCTTACCATCTTTATCATATCAAGCAGTAAAGTGCCTCCTCCAGTGAAAACCTTTTCTGCAGCGGGGACAGATGGTCTTAGTGGGGATAGAATTTGTTATAGGAGGGGAGTTTAGTAGGCATTCATCCCTCCAATGTCCTGCCTCACCACATTTGAAGCAGAGTCCTTCTGTTTTTACTGCTGCCACAAATGCCTGAGCTATGGATGCAACCTGGTGTGATTCTGTTCCTATTTCTCGGGTTGCCACAATCCACCTATCAGGATGCTCCTCCCGGAGACCCTGGTAAGCTAGCCTAGACTCAGAAGTCAAGCCTTCCCAAACAATGGATTTAAGAAGAAGGTCTCTAGCTGTGGGGTTGGAGATTTTTCTTTCTAAGCTTATTCTAGTTCTGAGAATGAAATCAGATAGGGATTCTCCGGCCTTCTGATGGAGGGAGAGCAGGGAGTAGGCAGGGTCTTGTGACCCTGAGGGTGGAGTTAGCCTGTTCCAGGCCTGAATGACAGATAGGCGGACTTGCTCATAGTACCCTGCTGGCTGAGTTGCTTGCTGTGCTCCAGTAGAGAAATCTTCTTCGCCAAAGAGTTCTTTAAAAGTCCATGGGGTGTCATTGCCCCTCGTTTGGTTTTGCCTGACTTGTTGAAGGCATTCATCACGATAGTAAGCCTCCCATTCTAGATACATTAGACCAGGAAGAGCAGAGCAGCAAATATCTCGCCAATCTTAGGGGGTGTTTAAGTTGGCAATATGGCTCTGTAGGAGAGATTTTGTCCATGCATGAATACCATCTTCCTTCACTGCTTACCTGAGCTCTTTTAGGTCTGAAGCTTGGAGTGGGTACCAGTTAAGTGGTTTAGCTCGAGTGGGATTGATATTAACGGGGAATGCCCGAGCAGTTTGGGTTTCAAGTTCTGTATCAGACTCCTGAGTAATGTAGGAGGCGGGGTTAGTTTTTGTATGAGAGTCCCTGAAATTGCAAAGTTGTTGAGTGGTTAACAGTTGAGTATAAGGGGCTATGGAATTTGGTGGGCTTTTATCTGCAGGCTCTGAAGGCCTCTCACTTTTGCAGCTTGGAGAAGGGGGAGGGGATTTATCTCTCTTTGGTTGGATAGGAGTCTGTGGAGTAAGGGAGAGAGGCAGGTAAGAACTCCTTTGGTATTTTAATGGAGCCTTGTCTTTGGGTGGGGGAGGGAGGAGCAGGAGGAGCAGATGGTTTGTTTGGCATTTCCTCCAAGGCATAAGGTGGGAGGGGTGGGTAGATAGATTTTATCTCTCTTATTAGTTGGGTAAGGGCTTCAAGGTCTGAAATAGGGTGATTTTTAGGACCTTGCTCTTTGGGTTCATTTGACTGACAGGGCTCAGGAGCTGAATTGTTCTAAGTCTGTCTAATTTTAGATGGCCCTATGCACTGCCGAACTGCGGCTAAGATCGGCAAAAACTCACAAGGAGGTTTTTTATCTCTGTTTTTGATAAGGGAAGCTACTCTGCTCCATGAGTCTGGATGGTAAATATTTTCCTCAGCCATGCATGGCGCTATCTGAAGGACTTCCTCCCAAAACAAGGAAGCTTGTTTCTTAGTTATTTTTATCCCATGAGACTTTAGTAGGGAGCATATTTGCCTGGCCTGGGGTGATTTCTTATATGATGTTGAGTTGCCCCTGATAGAAAAGAGGAGAAATGCTTTGTCCAATGGGAACATTCCCTTAGCCTATCGGCTTTTGGGGGATTCCACAATGGCCCAAAACGCTAAGCTTCGCTGCAGATTTGAGGTCTGGTAGCCGCCCTGTGGCTTTTAAATGGCTACTGTGTTACCAGGTTTTTCTTTTTGTTTTAAAGAGAGTCTAGATAGAGAGTCTTTGCCAACGCCTGTTGTGGGCTGTCGGGATTTAAGTAGAGGCCAGAGGAACCTTCAACCAACACCAGAGAGGGGGTCTGGCCAGAAGGCATCAGTTGTTCCTTCGACTGAAAACACAGGAGGAAATAACAGGTCTTCAGAGTTGGGGGGCTCACCTTTCCATGGTATCAGTTCTTGTGGCTGCATGGCTGTTCGTGCCCGGCGTTTGAGGCGCCAGCTGTGGGTCCCCAGTTCTGGAGGGTGTCCCACGATGATCTCCCGGCTGAGGACACAGTGAGAGCAGGGAGGGTCTTCTGCCCGCGTCTCCACTGTCTGTTGGTCTTTAGCCCAGACTGGTGTGAGAGGTCTGGGCCAAAAATGCGAGTGCAAGTGGGGAGGAGAGATTACCTGCCTCCACTGCTGCCTCTGCTCAAGTCTCCGCTGTCACAGCTCGGTCACTCCCAGATGCTGCACCTGTCTCTCCTCGCTGAGCCGGCCTGGGCTGGGCCGATAGAAGCCGGCTAGCAGGCAAGGAAGCAGCTTGGTGCCCAGGAAGTTTCCGGGAGAGTGGATCTCTCTCTAAGTGTTACAGCTCTTGAGACAGAAACTCTCAGACACCAAGATGATTCTCAAACACACCTTTACTTCTCCTGAATAGAGCCCTTATATACAGCTTCAGGGTGGGTTAGGGTCTGACAGCAGATAACACCTATTGGCTTGGTCAGAGAGCTTAGAGATACCTCATCTGCATGTGGGTTAGGGTCTGGCAGATAATGCCTATTGGCTTGGACTGAGAGCTTAGAGATACCTCATCTACATGTGGGAGAGCCTGAAGCACTGTTCCTCGTTACTGATAGTCATAGACCTCCCTTTGGGAGAGGCTGTGGAGGGCTGAAACTGAATGAGAAGAACCAGGGCCTGGGGGCAGCGCCGAACACCTGCTGTCCTGATAAAGGTCCGGGGTTCAAGACTTGCTCAACCAGGCACCCAGCTGCTTCCCACAGCCCACTGCCCCACACAAGATGGATGATTGTTTTGATGTGTTTTTGGATTCGGTTTGCGAGAATTTTATTGAGTATTTTTGCATCAATTCATAAGGGAGATTAGTCTGAAGTTTTCTGTCTTTGTTGAGTCTTTGTGTGGTTTAGGTATGAGCATAATTGTGGCTTCAAAGAATGAAATGAGTAGTGTTCTTTTTGTTTCTATTTTGTGGAATGATTTATAGAGAATTGGTCTTAGGTATTCTTGGAAGGTCTGGTAGAATTCTGCACTAAAACCATCTGGTCTTGGACTTTTTTGATAAGGAAACTTTTAATGACTGCTGTTATTTCTTTAGAGTTTATAGGACTATTTAGATGGTTTATCTGATCCTGATTTAACTTTGGTGTCTGGTATCTGTCTAGGAAATTGTCCATTTCATCCAGATTTTTCCAGTTTTGTTGAATATAGGCTTTTGTAGTAGAATCTGATGATTTTTTGAATTTCCTCAGTTTCTGTTGTTATGACTCCCTTTTCACTACTGATTTTATTAATACTGTCTCTGTGCCCTCTGGTTAGTATGTCTAAGTGTTTATCTATCTTGTTTATTTTCTCAAAAAACCAGCTCCTGGTTTTGTTGTATACTACTTTTTGTTTCTACTTGGTTGATTTCAGCCCTGAGTTTGATTATTTCCTGCCATCTTGGGTGTATTTGCTTCTTTTTGTTCTAGAGCTTTCAAGAGTGCCCTCAAGTTTTTAGTGTATGCTCTCTCCAGTTTCTTTTTGTAGGCAATTAGAGTTATGAGTTTTCCTCTTATCACTGCTTTCATGGAGTCCCACAAGTTTTTGTATGATGTGTCCTCATTTTCTAAAAAGTCTTTAATTTCTATCTTTATTTTGTCCTTGACCAAGTCATCTTTGAGTAGAGCATTGTTCACTTTCCACATGTATGTGGGCTTTCCATTGTTTTTGCTATTATTGAATACCAGCCTTAGTCTGTGATGATCTGATAGGATGAAAGGGATTATTTCAATTTTTTTGTATCTGTTGAGGCCTGTTTTGTGACCAATTATATCATCTATTTTGGAGAAGGTACAATGAAGTGGTGAGAAAAAGGTATATTTGTTTTAGGATGAAATGTTTTATAGGTATCTGTTAAATCCATTCAGTTCATAACTTCTGTTAATTTCATTGTGTCTCTGTTTAGTTTCTGTTTCCATGATCTGTCCATTGCCAAGAGTGGTGTGTTGAAGTCTCCCAGTATTATTGTGTAATGTGCAATGTAAGCTTTGAGCTTTAGTAAAGTTTCATTTATGAATGTGAGTGCCCTTACATTTGGAGCATAGATATTCAGAAATGAGATATTCAAAAATGGTAGATTTTTCCTGTGACAAGTATGAAGTGTCCTTCCTTATCTTTTTTCATAACTTTTGGTTGAATGTCAATTTTATTTGATATTAGAATAAGTACTCCAAATTGTTTCTTGGGACCATTTGTTTTGAAACTTATTTTCCATCCTTTTACTCTGAGGTAGTGTCTGTCTTTGTCACTAAGGTGTGTTTCCTGTATGCACAAAATTCTTGGTCCTGTTTATGTATCCTGTCTGTTAGTCTATGTCTTTTTATTGAGGAATTGAGTCCATTGATGTTAAGAGATATTAAGGAAAATGATTGTTGCTGCCTGTTATTTTTGTTATTAGAGGTGGAATTATGTTTGCGTAGCTATCTTCTTTTGGGTTTGTTGGAAGATTACTTTCTTGCTTTTTCCAGGTTGTAGTTTCCCTCCTTGTGTTGGCATTTTCCATCTATTATCCTTTGTATGGCTGGATTTGTAGGAAGATATTGTGTAAATTTGGTTTTCTCATGGAATATCTTGGTTTCTCCATCTATAGTGAATGTGAGTTTTACTGGGTATAGTAGTCTGGGTTGGCATTTGTGTTCTCTTAGGATCTGTATGACATCAGTCCAGAATCTTCTGGCTTTTAATGTCTCTGGTGATAAGTCTGGTGTAATTCTTATAGGTCTGCCTTTATATGTTACTTCACCTTTTTCCCTTTACTGTTTTTAGTATTTTTTCTTTGTTTTGTGCATTTGATGTTTTGATTATTATGTGATAGGAGGAATTTCTTTTCTGATCTAGTCTATTTGGAATTCTGTAGGCTTCTTGTATGTTCATTGGCATCTTTATCTTTACGTTAGGAAAGTTTCCCTTTTTAATTCTGTTGAAGATATTTACTGGCCCTTTAAGTTGGGAATCTTCACTTTCATCTATACCTATTGTCCTTAGGTTTGGTCTTCTCATTGTATCTTGGATTTCCTGGATGTTTTGGGTTAGGAGCTTTTTGCATTTTGCATTTTCTTTGACAGTTGTGTCAATGTTTTCCACGGTATCTTCTGCACCTGACATTCGATCTTCTATCTCCTGTATTCTGTTGGTGATGCTTGTGTCTATGATTCCTGATCTCTTTCCTAGGTTTTGTATCTCCAGGGTAGTCTCCCTTTGAGATTTCTTTATTGTTTCTACTTCCATTTTTAGATCCTGGATGGTTTTGTTTAATTCTTTCACCTGTTTCGTTGTGTTTTCTTGCAATTCTTTAAGGTATTTTTGAGTTTCCTCTTTAAGGGTGTCTACCTATTTACCTGTGTTCTCCTGTATTTGCTTAAGGGAGTTATTTATATCATTCTTAAAGTCCTCTGTCATCATCATGAGAAGTGATTTTAAATCTGAATCCTGCTTTTCAGGTGTGGTGGGGTGTCCAGTACTTTCTATGGTGGGAGAACTGGGTTTTGATGATGCCAGGTAGCTTTGGTTTCTATTGCTTATGTTCTTAGACTTGTCTTTAGCCAACTTGTTAACTCTAGTGCTACCTGCTCTCACTGTCTCTGACTGGAGCCTGTCTTTCCAGTTATCTTGCTTGTGTCAGAACTCCTCAGATTCCAGATGTCTCTGTGATCCTGTGATCCTGAACTCCTGGGTGGAAGAGCTCCTAGGACTCTGGCTGCCTCTGGGATCCTGAAATTCTGCTGCTCTGAGTGCAGTGTTTCCTCTAGGATGGTTCAGGCTATAGTGTCTTCACAGGAGCAGACCAGCTACACGTCTGCCCCAGCCAACAGGACCAAGGGAGGGCTATTTCTAACTTCTTAACCATTGAACTCCACTCCAGCCTCTAATGGTATTTTGGTTTTTGTTTGCATTTTGCTTTTGAAAACATATTTAATGTTAGTAATAATGCTAATAAAAGTTTAATACATAAGATTAAAGCACTTGCAAGGAAATAAAATAGAAAAATATTATATAAAGAATTATATAAAATGGTTAGCAAGCAAAACACTGATCATTATTGCTCAACCTTAAAAAAATGTCAATGTATTCAATTCATTAATATGCTTCCATGTAGCACAAACAGGTACTCTAATGGTACTTTGAGTTGTATAACATTTTAAAACTATTCCTTAAAAATTAATCTGAATGAAGTACCCAAGTACACCTTGAAAATTTTGTACCCTATTTCTATACACTCATTCTTTGACATAAGCTGTAATGTTATTGCAATTTTATTCTGAATTTTATGTAAATTAGATAAATTATTTAAAAACCCAAAGAAGTTATTAAATTGAATATATTTTGAAGGTGGCCTTCTCAGTGAGAAATGTGCTGCTAAATGGAGTTACACAAAATATACATTAAGAAATTCACTTGCATAACATTACATTTTAGTAATTATTTAAAAGACAGAGTCTCATATATATCTTTCTGTCCTCAAAATTTCTACATATCTGAGGATGACCTTGATCCTCCTACATTCACTTGTAGCATGCAAAGAATGCAAGAGTGTACCACCACACCCCATTTTTTATTGCTGCATATATTACAGTGACTATTGCAAGCTGAACAATTATTCTACCAATTGGGCTACAATCCTAAAATTTCAGTATTGTTTTTAGAGCAAAATGATATTGCTCATGAGTAGATGAATATTTGTATGTGTGTGTCATTATGCACTGTTAAATTTGTTTTTGTCCTGATGTGATAGCATCCTCTGATGATCTACTGAAATGCTAGGGTTTTTTTTGTTGTTGTTGTTCTTCTCTCATACAGTACATCCTGACCACAATTTTCCCTCTTTCCACTCCTCACAATTCCACTACTCACCTCCTCTCTCCTCCAGACCCACTCCTCCATTTCTCTTAAGAAAAGATCAGGCCTCCCAGGGATAGTAACCAAACACAGCATAACAAGATGCAATAAGATTAAGCACAAACCCTCATATGAGGGCTGGGCAAGAGCCTAGTAGGAGGAAATTTAATCTGAATTTCCTCACTGATTGTGGACTTGATAGCAAATATACTTTTCATTGACTAGCACTGATATATGTTCAAGCCATTAAATCTTTCTGATCTGTTTAAAATTCAAATCTAATAGTAAATAATGTCTTATATATCAGATCCCCATTATCCATAAAAAATTCCAAATTCCAGATGACATAGCATTCAAAGTCCTTTGTAACCTTTAGAACATAGAAGATACTGTATATTCTTCCAGGCTCACTGCACCTATTAACACAAAAGAGTCTCCAAGAACTTATGCATCAAATAATTGTGGTTAATTTTGCTTAATTTGATCCAATACATTCTATTCCTAAAAGACTATAAGAACCTTTATTATTATCTCTACTTATTATTAATAAATACTTATATTCGAAAACATTATGAGTTACAATAAAGTTTTGGTATTATAAATTTAGGAAAATTATCTTTGAACTTTAATATGAGTAAAAAATTTTCTTTTACATTATACAGCCATTATTATACTTAACTATTACACAAATCAGAAATCTGCAACACCATATAAAATAATATTGTCTAAAATATCTTTTAATTTATTCATAACACAAAAATTCAATGTAAGCCGGGTGGTGGTGGCGCACGCCCTTAATCCCAGCACTTGGGAGGCAGAGGCAGGTGGATTTCTGAGTTCGAGGACAGCCTGGTCTACAGAGTGAGTTCCAGGACAGCCAGGGCTATACAGAGAAACCCTGTCTCAAAAAACTAGAAAAAAAAAAAAAATTCAATGTAAACATCAGCCAAAATAAAATTAAGAGTGAAGAAAAAATTTAAGGCTAAAATTGCATTTCTATCATGACATCATAATTTTAAATGCATGCGCCTCTGGATTTAATTTTATATTATTGTGATAAATTATTGTGACAGAAGCAACTTATAAAAGAAAGCATTTAGTTTGGCTTAGAGTTTTAGAGTGTTAAGTTTAGGATGGGAAAGAGAAGGAAGGGTTGAGAGTTCACATCTTGATCCGAAGCCATAATGCAGAAAGAGAACACTAGGAGTGGAATAGGGTTTTGAAGCAACCACCACAGCACCAAACAACAGAGATTCAAATACATGCAGCAAATTCTGATAGAGCTGATAGTAGAAATGAAAATAAAATTACATGTAAAAAATTTTGACACTGTTATTTGATAAATGACTATGCATAAGACTAGTATGGATATAAAAGAACTGACCAAAATTGTCAATATCCTGGAACTATTGATGTCTATAAAGAATTTCATTCAAAACAAGATTTTCAATTTTTCTGAAGTGTTTGGAACATTTACCAATAAAGAACTTAAAATTGCTAATAAAGCAAACTTTAACCACTTTAAACTACTTAAAGTAGTCCAAAGTGTGTTCTTTGACAATAATGGGATTAAACTAGAAATTAATTGCAGAAAGGCACCTTGGAAATCTTCCAACTGTTGATACTAAAACAGCAATTACTTTAAGTAATCTTTGTGTTACACAGTAAATCTCAATTAAGCAAATATGTTGACCTGAAGAGAAACTACAGCATAAAAAATATGTATATGATATAGACAAATGGTATAAGCAACCCAACTGAAGATAAAGTAGTTATTTAATAGATTAAATCAACTCCACCTATGTGGTGACTATGACAGCTATAATCAGAGAAAAAATATAAAGTGTTAAATTGTTGTATCAATAAAGAAGAAAATTATTGACAGTATAACTTTAATCTCAAGAGCTGGGAAACTAAGGCAGGAGAATTCTGAGTCCTGTGTCAATTAAAGCAACATAATAAGACCCTGCATCAAAACAAAACAATTAAATACATAAAAATGAAGATTAAAAAAGAAGATGAAGAAAAAGGAAGGAAGGAAGGAAAGAAGGAAGAAAGGAAGGGAGGAAGAAGGAAAAAAGAAAGAAGAAATGCTTCAAGTTTTAGTCAGTAGAAAAGATTTTCAAGCACATTCATTTAATCTCAATGCACAAGTTTAATACATAGTTTCTACTTTTTGCTAATTAATTATTTTATTTTACATCCCAGATGTCCCGCTCCCAGAGTTCTTCACCCCATCCTCTTTGCTCTGAGAGGGTGCCCCCTCAGGCATCCCCCTTCCCTGGGACATCAAATCTCTACAGGATTAGGTGCATTCTCTCCCGAGGCCAGACAACACAGTCCTCTGCTATAAATGTGCCAGAGGCCTCGGATCAACCCATGTATGCTCTTTGGTTGGTGGCTTAGTCTCTGGGGTCCAGGTTAGTTGACACTGTTGGTCTTCCTGTGGGGTTACCATCCCCCTCAGCTCCTTCAATCCTTCCCCTAACTCTTCCATAGGAGTCACCAAGTTCAGTGCTATGGTTGGCTGTTAGCACCTACATCTGTCTCAGTCAACTGCTGGTAGAGCCTCTCAGAGGACAGCCATGATGAGCTCCTGTCTGCAAGCACAGCATAGCATCAGTAATAGTGTTGGGGTTTGATACCTGCCAGTGGGATGGATCCCAAGTTAGGCCAGTCACTGGATGGTCTTTCCTTCAGTCTCTGCTCCATTTTTGTCCAGGAACAATTCTGGGTTGAAAATTTTGAATGTGTGTTGGTGACCTCATCCCTCAACTGGGGTCCCTGTCTATCTACTGGAAGTGGTCTCCACAGATTCCATCTCTCCACTGTTGGGGCGTTTCAGCTAAGGTTACCCCCATTCAGTCCTGGGAGCCTCTCACATCCCACATCTCTGGGACTTTCTAGAGGTCCCCTTCCCACTACCAACTCCAGAAACTGCATATTTCTTCTCCTGGCCCTCTGGGTTTCTCTCCTGTTTCCCCTCATACCTGATCCTGCCCCCTTTCCGTCCCCCTCCTACCCAGGTCTCTTCTTCCCTCTGCCTCCTGTGATTATTTTGTTTCCCCTTCTAAGTGGGATTGAAACACCCTCACTTGGGTATTGCTTCTTGTTTCACTTTTTATGGTTTGTAGTTTTCATCGTGGGTATTCTGTACTTTCTACTTTTTAAATTAACACATTGACCGGTAAAATCCATGAAATCCCTCTAGTATAAGCTTCAGGACACTGGATCAAGATTAACATGACTAGAAGATGGTGGTGTTTAATGTTGTCAACTTGATAGAATCTAGAATCACCTAGAAGACATGCCTATGAGAAAATACCTGATTGAGTTAATTTCCATAGAGAGATCCATTCCAACTGCCAGAGAGAATAAAAAGGAGAAAGGGAACTGAACACTAGCATTCATTGGTCCCTGCAGATACAATGTGACCAGCTGCCTCAAGTTCCCACGGACATGATGGATGTAACTCCCCACGATGATGTGCCCTGGAATTGGCAGGCAAAGAAAACCCTTCCTCCCTTAAATTGCTTTTGTCTGATACTTTGTCACAGAAACAAAAAAAGTAATTAATGCAGGTGCTCTTCCAGGAAATTCTGCACACTGGCTATAACAAAGATTCTTATGCACATTGATGGACTTAATGAATCCCTCCAGTGTCAGTCTGGGTATCAGTTGATCATACTTCATGGTTTCCCTTATTTTTAAAAAAACCTCTAGATTTTCTTCCCATGCCAGATTATAATATTTATGTGCCTCAACTCAAGAAATGTTAGTCTGAAAAATAAAGTGGCTACCGGATCTACCAAGATAACAATTTTACTTTGGAGATCTTCTCATACACTATACTTACAGTCACCAAAATACACAAGGGCTAAAATGAAGCAATACAAATGGTAGCTGTTTCTGAAGCTAAAATAGCTCTTCAGGGACTACACTGAATTTTGTAACATTGACAAGTAGGTGTCTCCTTGTTTGTGGCACTGTGAATATCTTCTAAATACCACATTCCACTCAGTGTGATAGTTGTTAAAGCTATCTGGCTTCACTCCACTGCCATCTATTTTGCTGCACTGTTTTACAAGAACCATGACTTCTCAACAGCATGAGTCTCTAATATGTTGACTCCACAGAAACTGTTTTCCAATTTTGCTGAAACTTAAAAAGTATGCTTACCCTAGATTCAAAAGAGGCAACCCTGAAAAGGCTGTGATTACCCAATTCATAGGTTTATGCATGCTGCCTCAGTCTCTCAAGAAGCCTTCATTTTAAATATTTTTCTATTTAAAGTTTAAAGTTCCATCTTGTTACTTAGACACTGGCAGGGAAGATGGTTGTTTGTGCTTTTGTTTGTTTGTTTGTTTGTTAGTTTAGGATTGTCTCCTGTTGCTAGAAGACTTACGTATATCTATTATCACTGACAATTTTTCAACAAAGAATCTTAATTAGATGCTCAAAGATAATGCATGTTCTTGTGCTTTAACTATAATAGAATCTCATGTTTAAAATTGAGGCAGAGTCTAACACTACTAAAACAGATTTGAGTCAATATTCAAAGTGGCAGTAGTCTATTACAGATTGAATTTTATTTGAAAATTATGTGCATTGTCCCTAAGAGAGAATGAATAATATTGTACAGTACTTTAGAATACAAATATTTATTGCCACAAGTTTCTGTGGGGTAGGAATCCAAGCAACAATGGAATAGATGAGCTAGTGAGAGTAAGGATAAGCAGGCAAAAAGCAGTTAGCTGTTTTGATGTCTTTTTATGTGATCTGACACTGGAAAGTGTTGCTCAGATTTAAGGAGGATCTTCTAGCTTCAATATTGTGATTCAGAACATCCAATAAAGGAGTGCCCAGCATCTGGGAATTTACTTTAGTCCATGTGTACTCAAGTTGATAACCTAACCTATATTAGCTATCACAATGATGACTGTGAAGAAGAAAGTCATTGTCTTTAACAGTGTAGTCACAGCTCGGTTGCCTATGCTCCATGCAGGAGAACCTAATCAATTCACTGGGTCATATGCTCACAGAAGGCTTAAAAGTAGGAAGGTACTTGACAGGAAGAAGAAGGATTTCAGTGAGAAAAGGAGAGGAGATGAGGCAGGACAATACAGGGTGAGAAGGACTGAAATTCATTGTAAACAGAACTGTCAAAGAATAATAAAAACAAACAAATATGTAAATAAATAAGTAAATAAATAAGTAAATAAATAAATAAATAAATAAATAAATAAATGAGCTTATAGTTTCCAGCACTCAGAGTTGAGCGGCAGTTGTGTGTACCTCCCAGCAGAGTCATCTAATCAGATATACTAATCAACACCATTTGTCTTACCTAAAATCAGAGTTAGTTACCTCTGCACTGAGTGGTAGTGGTGTGTTCTTTTAATCCCAGCACTGAGGATGCAGAGGTAGGCATGAGAGTTTGAGGCCAGCCTGGTCTACAGAGTGAGTTCCAGGACAGCCAAGCCTACACAGAGAAACCCTGTCTGGAAAAAAGAAAAAGCAAAAAAGTTGGTTCTTTTAAAAAAAGATAAGCAAGATTGACAAACCTTTATCCAAACTAACCAAAAGAAAGAGAAAGAAGTCCCAAATGAACAAAATTAAGAATGGAAAGGGAAACATTACAAGAGACACCTATGAAGTTCAGAGGATCATTTGGGCAGACATCGAAAATATATATTTAAACAAATTGGAAAGTTTAGAAGAAAATGACAAATTTCAATATATATACAATATACCAAAATTCAAACAACTATTCAAGCAAAATTCAAGAAACTATTAACAACTTAAATAGATCTATAAATGCAATGAAATTAAAGCAGCAAACAGAAGTCTCCCAGTTGGAATAAGAGCAAGGCCCAGATGGATTCACTGCTGAATTACACCAAATTTTTTAAAGAAAAACTAATACTAATATTCTCTAAAATATTTTGTAAAATAGAAAATGAAAAATGCTACTAAACTAATTTTATAAAGCCATTATTACCTTAATGTCCAAACTGGATCAGGACACTATATGATAAGACTATCATAGACATTTGCAACATTTACATATGAATAATGCATAAAATATTTTACTATGGGGTGTCTAACCACAATTGATACATCTACAAAGAAACTCCCACACCTAAGTCTCAGGAAATATGATGGAAGAGGGAAAAGAAAGATGGTGAGAGCCAAAGGATCAAAATCCCTGTTGTGAAAGTGTCTTCTAGATATGACAAGGAAGCTGTACCCATCTGAACAATATGGTTGCCTAAACAAGACCTGCATGGCAACAGCAGTCAACATGTCAATGTGAATACGGAAAATTTTGCGAGGCACCCAACCTAGATCCAGAGCAGTCACAGGCTACTAAAAAAATGGGGCATCAGTTTTCTCTGGGAATGTACCTCCTGATAGGTTATACAAGACCAAGTAGCCATCTTTAAATCCATGTACATATGATCAACAATAAATGCTTTCCTCCTTGCCCCCCCTCTCTCCCTCCCTCCCTCCCTTCCTCCCTCTGTCCCTCCCTCCCTCTCTCTCTCTCTCTCTCTCTCTCTCTCTCTCTCTCTCTCTCTCTCTAGCAATTATAGAAAAAGAGTTTATGAACTTGAGAGAAAGTATGGGGACACTAGAGGAGTGAGTGGGAGAACAGGGTGTAAATGTAAGTACATTACTCATGTATGCCATTCTCTGTGGGTGCAGCAATTCTCAGTAAAACATTGTAAACTGAGCTCAATTGCTCACCAAAACTGCAGACCAATTTCTCTAATGAATGTAGATGCAAAATTGTTTAATTCTTAAAAATCTCTTAAATACATTTAGGTAAACAGTAGGCTACAAAAAATCAACATATGAAAATAAGTTGCTTTTCTATATATCAATAAAAGTTCTGAGAAAGAAATCAAGAAAACAATCAACTTACAATAATCTCCAAAAGTAAAATACCAAGGAATACACCTAGCCCCAGGAGTGAAAGATTGCTCCATTGAATTTGTTAAAGAATACAGAAGAAAATGGAAAAGGTCCCATGTTCATATACCAACATAATCATGAAAATGGCTATATATTACCAAGAGCATCTACAGATTCAATTAACTGAAATACAAAATCAGTTCAAAATGGATCAAAGAGCTTAATGTAAGGCCTGGAATTCTGAAACTTTAAAGAGAAAGTAGGAGAAATACTTCAATGTGTAGATATAAAAAAGGGGTTTCTGCAAATGATTCTGTAAGCAATATCAAGAAATGGGAATGGGATTCTATAATATTTAAAAGCTTGTGAAAAGGAAAGAAAATAATTAATTGAGAAATTACCATAAAATGGCAGAAAAATATTTACTCACTATGTGTAAGACAAAATTAATATCTAGAATATAGAGATAACATTAAAAATTTAAATGTCAAATAAATAAACAATCCATCAAAATAGATATCTTAGTTAGGGGTTTACTGCTGTGAACAGACATCATGACTAAGGCAACTTCTATAAAGGACAACATTTAATTAGAGCTAGCTTAGAGGTTCAGAGGTTCAGTCCATTATCATCAAGGCAGGAAGCATGACAGCCTCCAGGCAAGCTGGAGGAGCTGAGAGTTCTTCATCTGAAGGCAAATAGAAGAAGACTGGCTTCTAGGTAGCTAAGATGAGGGTCTTAAAGTCACAGTGACACACTTCCTCCAACTGTGTGGTGGGCTTGCAGACCTTCCTCCTAGCCATGTGGGACCCAATCTTCTCCTGTTGGCCTTTATATGAAGATGTAGAACCCTCAGCTCCTCCAACGCCATACCTGCCTGTATGTTGCCATGTTTCTTACCATGATGATGATGGACTGAATCTCTGAACCTGTAAGCCAGCCCCGATTAAATGCTGTCTTTTATAGCAGTTGCATTGGTTATGTTGTCTCTTCACAGCAATGGAAACCCTAAGATAGTCCAAATAGCATAAGGTTTGACTTTCCCTAAGCAGAAAGGAATTCTTTCAAGCTGCTACAACTTTTCCAAAAGTCTTTATCTTGTCAGTCTACTCAGAAGATTGAATTTATAAGGTTTTCATAATTTGGAGTCAATTTCTTAAAATAGATGTCACCACACACATACATACATACACACACCACACACACCCTGTAGGTTTTTTTCTTTCTCTCTCTGGAAAATCCTAATATATTTTATTTGGTAGATGTGAAATCCAAGATTCATGGACTCAGATTAATATTTCCAGTATTGGCACTTAAAGACCTGCCATCTTCTGACATGAAGAAATTCCTCAAAATAACATTCCTCTGTCCCAGAACTCCAACTTTATGTAGCATAACTATGGGCTGATACTAAATAAAGATGACAAACCCAAAAGGTTGCTCTCAGACTGTCTGTCACTTCTTTTTAGTATTTTTTTTTTTAAGGAAATCCACAGAGACCCTTAGAAACAGTTGCAAAGAAAATTAAAATTTTAACCACAAATTGTACATTGTGACTGACAGATGGGAAAGATAGCTCACTAACCTATTTCGGGAAAGAAGAATCCAGCTTTTGGTTTCATGCAAAAGATGCTGGCTGCTGCTTTGGAGATTGAAGATTCTATTCTTTCAGCTCTGTGATTTGGGAGTCACTTAGGAAGTCAAATATTTAGGAAACTATATAGAATGAAAAGCCACCCAAAACCACTCCAACTTGAGCCTTCCCCATGTGAAGATGATACAGTTATATGTATAAAGAGTCACTGATTCCTACATACTTGAGACCAGAACAGATGAGCTTTCAACCTCAAGGAAGCCTCAATATATGGAGAAGTTCTCATATTCCCTAAAATTTTTGTTATCTTTGTGTATAAGATATGTAGGAAAGCAAATATTTTATTTTAAAGGAGATTACCTGCTTTTAAAAACCCCCAAAAACGGCCCCCCAAAAAACCCCAAGGGCTTTTTGGCCTTTCCCCTTAACCTGAAAAGTTAATAAAAATCTTTTCCTTTCCTTTTTCTTAAATTTTTTTCCTTTTTTTTGGTTTTTAAAAAAAATTTTGGGGGGGGCCAAAAAATTTTTTGGGTTTTTTTTTTTTTCCCCAAAGTTTGACTTTTCATTTAACCTTTGGGGGGGAAAAAGGAAAAAACTTCCAAGATCCATTAAGCAATTTCATCCCTGAATTTTAAAAAATTATAAAAAAAATTTTTGTTTTTTTTAAGAAAAGCCCTAGACAATGAAAAAAAAGAAAAGAAACTGAAGGATTGGGGGTTTCTGAAACCCCCCCAGGTTTTTTTTCCCTTTAAAAGGGTTTAAGGCCCTCCCCCAAAGAACCCAAAAAAATTTTTTTTTTTTTCCTTTTGGAAAAGCATTTGGAAAAAAGAAAAAAGGGGAAACCAAAAAAATGTAAACCCCCCCCCCCCCCCCCCCCCCCCCCCCCCCTTTTTTAAAAAAAAAAAATTTTAAAAAATTTTTAAAAACTTAAAAACACCCCTTTTAATTTAAAAAATAATTTTTAAAAAAGGGGGAAAAATTTTTTAAAATTTAACCAGGGGTTTTTATATTTTAAAATAATAAAGGAAAAAGAAATTTTTAAAAATGGGGAAAATTAAAAAAAAGGGGGAAAGTGGTTTGGTTGGAATCCACGCTTGGGGGCCCCCGTGGCTACAGGGAGTGATTTTAAAAAAAAAACCCAAAAACTCTTCACCCTTCCTTTTTTTCTTTCCCCCATTTTTTTTCCCCAACCCCCATCATTTTTTGTGTCCCTTGTCCCCAATAGTATTTTCCTGAAGTTAAAACTGTATACAATCCTCCCCTTGGAAAAAGGTTTTGTTCTGCTTTTAGAGTTGGAGGGGGGAAAATGTGGTGAACAAGTAAGGAAAAAATTTTTTTCACAGCTCAAAATTTGAAGGCTCTCTAGGCAGATGGGTATGTAAGGTTTTAAAAAGGAAAGGGGTATCTACCTGTGGACCAGTTCAGTAAAAAAGGGAAAAAGGGGTTTTTTTTTATAATGGCTTTTCCCTTAAGAATTTTGAAGCACACTGATGTACTTCCGACCAGGAAGCAGATGTCATCAATATCTATAAGAAAAATTTTTGCTAAAAGAAAAGGGGAAAAAAATTATAAAAAAACCGGGGAAATATAGGTTAAAAAAACATGTTTTAAAAAACCATTGGGGTCAATACTATTAAAATGTCAAAAAATGGGAAAGATAAGACCTCTGGAAAAATCTTTTATATTAAGGAAAAAAAAAAAACAAGTAAGTAATTGCAAGGGGGGGACCTTTAGCCCCCCTCTTCTAAAAAACAGAACTTTTAAAAAAATTTTTTGATAAGGTCCTTATTTTTAAAAAAAAAAAATTTGGCATTTTACTTTTTAAATTTTCCCCAAGGGGGCTATGAAAGGGAATCCCCAAAATTGGGGTCCCCTTAAAAAAAAAAAAAAAAAAATTTTTTAATTTTACAGTTCTGGGGGCCCAAAAAGTTGGGATTGGGGGTGGGGGGAAAAAAACCCACTTTCTCTAAAATCCACAGAAAATTTTTTTTTTCCTTTTGGGGCTTTCAGTGGGTTGCCAGAAATCTTTGATTACCCTTTGTTTAAAGCATCATCACTCCAGTCTCTACTTCTGTGGCTATATGGCATTATCCCTACACAGCTCTATCTTCACATGATGATTTTCTTATTAGAAAACCAGCAATTTGTAACTGAGGACAAGTATGGCCTCATCTTAATTACATTAGTAATGGCTATAGTTCCAAATACAGTCACATTCTGATGTACTGGAGACTAGGATTACAGTGCATCTTTTGTGTATGGAAAGGAGATACAATGATATAAGATAGATCACATAATGACATATACTAGAATTCTGACAATATTACATTTCCTCAGTTGATAACTGTGTGTGACTATACAGAAAAAATGTTTTTATTTTTATGCCGCACAGTCTAAAGTATTTGCACAAAAAAGTGACATGACCTTTCCAACTAACTCTGAGAAAATGTCAAAAAAATCTTAACAATGGGTAAATATAGTTATAGGTGTCCATTCACATACCCATTATAATACTCTTGGAACTCCCTATACATTTGACAATTTTCCAAAATGTTTTTACAAATCAAGAGATATTTTTAAAAACCAAAGAAGAGACTTGGTTTATACTATACTATAGAAGAGGTTCTATCATACACACTTGCCTAACCTGTACAATGGCTTGTTTTCCATCCACAATACAACAAATAAAAGTAAGAAGAATCATTTCAAATGGCTGTGATGGTCAACCTCCTGTAGAATGAGCATCTTCTGGAAAGTGATTTTTTTTCTGTGCCCAGTTACTATTAGGTACCACTCTGGGTATCTGCTGTACATGCCTCCTCCTGGGATTTTTCTGAATGCCTCTTTTATTACTTCTCTTTACTTTCTGTAAGAAATGATCTCCACCCAGGCTGTCATCCACCTTCCTCTATCAACGTTGTCTAAAGTCTAAGAGATGCTAGCAAGCATCTTCTGATTCCACTAAGCTCACATGAAGAGGACAAATTAGTGGAGCTATTAGGCATTTGTTTGTGAATATAAGAAAGGACTTTGAATATTCTCTCTCTAACCTACCACTCACAGTTTAAAAAATAAAATAAAATAAAAAGATAAGGCTGCTCGTAATGACACATGCTTTTAATCTCCGCACTTATGAAGTAGATGCAGGTTGATCTCTGTGAATACAAAGCCATCCTGATCTACATAGTGAGTTCCAGGACAGTCAGAAATACATAATGAGACCCTGCATCAAAAACAAACAAAAAATGACAGTAGGGCCCTATTGCTGAAGACAGCACCTGTACAACTTATTGAACATGGAGAAGCGGAGCTGCTGCCTAGATAAAGTCTTCAGTCCTTCAGACTAATGGTCATAGTACCGGAAAATACTCTGCATTGTAGCAATGAAGAAAGATAAACACCAGCCCATCTACAAACCCTTTGATGTACAATTTTGACCTGCCTGAAAGATACACTGTTGCAATAGTGGCTCAAAGCTTGTGGAAGTAACCAAGATCTGATTTGACTTAAGGCCCATTCCATGAAATGGAATACATGCATGACACTGTTTGGATGACTGAGAACCTGAGACAAGATAACCTAGAGACCTAGGGTAAAAACAAATACCACTAGTCTTAAAAAACAAGGTAACAATAAAATGATTCCTTATGACACTCTGCTATGCTCATAGATCAGTGCCTTGCTCAGCCATCATTAGAAAAGATTCTTCCTGCAGCAGATAAAAACAGAGATCCACAGCCAGACAATGCAAAGATAATGAGAAACCTTTGAATCCTCAGCCCTAAATGTGATGTCTCCATCAAATCCCATGTAAGAGAAGTCAGGGAGACTATCAGGACTAGAGAGGATGGAGGACACCAAGAAAACAAGACCCTCTAAATCAATATGATTGACATACAGATGAAGTCTCAGAGACTGAGGCAGCACACACAGGCCTGCATGAGTCTGCACCAGTTGAGGTCCTAGAACTGAAAAGAGAAGTAGACACTCCCTATTTCTAACCCAGAAGCAATATTCAAGTGATACACTTGCAAATGAAAATTAGTTTTCTAAAAGGGAGTCTTACTGGGAAAATAAACTTATCATAAGGGTAGCCTGCATACCCAGCAGTAGATGGCCAATAGAAAACAAGTTTAATGGTATCTTTGGAGGTTCTATGTTTTATGATGTGTGAGAACACTTATTAACCTTTGGATATAAAAAAATGTTTCATATAAAATGAAGAATATGTAACTTTTGTTTTTCTATATATTGAAAACATCAGAATTTTCATAGAAAGTTTGTTACATATACTGGAGGAATACACTGCCTACCTATTTTGGTTAAGATTTCTTTCATTGCTGTGAACACATACTATGTCCAAGGCACCTCTTATAAAAGACGATATTTAATTGTGACTAGCTTATAGGTTCAGAGCTTTAGTCCATTATCATCATGGCAGGAAGCATGGCAGCATCCAGGCAGGCATGGCACTGGAGAAGGAGCTGAGAGTTCTACATCTTGATCCAAAGGCAGCCAGGAGAAAACTCACTTCAGAAAGCAAACAAGAGGAGGGTCTCAGAAAGCCCACCCCCAGAGTTACACACTTCCTCCAACAAGGCCATACCTATTCCAACAAAGCCACACCTCCTAATAGTGCCACTTCCATGGGCCAAGCATATTCAAACCACATGACCTCAATAGTGTATCATTTTGTATTTCCCTGAAAACATCCATCCAGATATAAATTCCCTGGGCAAGTGACCGGGGATTTCTGTTCAGGAATAACCCCTCAGGTCCTTGACTCTTAAATCAAGGAGGTTGCAAGTCTTTCAGTGTATTCTTTACAGAGCCACACTAGAACTTGAATGATATCTAGAGATATATCATCTCTTTAGATATGAGATAGGCACAAACCAAAGGACCCTGATCTTGGAAGCCTTAGCCAGGAAAATCTTGCCTCTTTTTTCTATTCCAACTATGGATGAAAGTTATGAAGATCCTAAGCCTGAGTCACAGAGCATGGGAAAATTCATTTAAACACAATGCTTGAGGCCAAGTTTGAAGAGAAGAATGAGGAAAGAAAAATGATATTCATTGAGATGGTTCAGCCAGTAAAAGCATTTATGTTAGCCTGAAGATCTGATGTTGATCCCAGAACTCACATAAAAAGCCAGATATGAAGGCATGTGTCTATCATCCAAACATTCCTGTCATGAGATGGGAGGCATAAGCAGGAATATTCAGCTAGAAGTTTACAGACTAGCTATCCTGGAGTATACTATACAGCAGAAACAAGAAATCTGCTGTCAAAGCAAGGTGAGAAGCAAGAACCAACTCCCAAAATGCAATCTTCTCACATCACATGAGTTGTAGCATGTGTGTGCCCATATGTACATACTCTCACACACAGAAGATCAATCAATCAATTAATCAAAATGTCAATGTCAATTAATCTGCTATGTGCCAAATCTGTAGGAGAGGCTAGTTCATGAGAACCAGCCAGTAGAGCTATCTGCTAAACAGTTGAGATGTTTTGTCCCATCAAGTTCGCATCAGAGAACCTGTTTGAATAGGCTCTGGAAGAGTATTGCCACAGACCCAGCACCAAGGGACTATGCTGAGTTAGCACCTGTCAGACTTGTCCTACCTGCTTCTAGGAGTCCAGTACCAGAAGCACAAGATAGACATATCATGGAGCCAGGGTAAGATTCCCTGGTATGGGACTTAACCTGAATTCTTATTGATAAATTGCCTTATCCAAGTCAGCTAAGGTCAGAGAATATAAAGAATATATAATTGGAGACTCTAAGTAACAAACACTAGCCTTTCAGCTGTGCCTTGAGGGTCTGTCTGCTCATTCTCCAAGCGGCAATCGGAGTGTCTTCCTTGAACCTGACACAGGTAAAGTACAGTTTCTTTGAAATCAGTTGAACACTTGTGAATAGCTTACACTCTGAGTGAAACTTTTTACTCACTGCCCATGATTACTGGCTTTTGATGTCAAGCCATAGGAAAAGGAGTTGATGGGATGGGGAGATAGGAGACACTCTTAGAAAGAATACCATGGCAACAGTAACCATGGAAAGGAGGGAGAGCAGAGGCAAGCAAACAACAATGAAAAAGACAAGTGTCTATGTCTGGATAAATCAGCCATCTCTAACCTCTGACTCTTCCATCACCAGCACTGGACCTTCAAACTTTGTAAGAGTGCAGAGGAAACACCTAATAACCAGGAGTGAGCTGAAAAGATCTAAAGGAGTACAAATGCAGTTTTAAGAATGTGTTATGATTTATATTCACATTTATTTAATATCTTAATATTTCCTTCTTAGGGCAAAAAATATAAACAAGAATTCTCATCTGAGTGATTTTTAAGGAGTGTTCTTAGGGCGAAGCAGTGCTGGCACACGCCTTTAATCCCAGCACTTGGGAGGCAGAGGCAGGCACATTTCTGAGTTTGAGGCCAGCCTGGTTTACAGAGTGAGTTCCAGGACAGCCGGGGCTACACAGAGAAGCCCTGTCTCGAAAAAGAAAAAAAAGAGGGGAAGTGTTCTTAGGAAAGCAGGTAAAAAAAAAAAAAGAAAGAAAAGACTGATAGATGATGGAGTTGGGAGGAATGTGGGTTCAGTGAGTGACTAGTCAGTCTAGCCACATAGGAACCTCTGAAACAAACATGGTAACACAGAGTCAGCCCCAACTTGAAACAACAGGGCTACCTTTGTTCCTTCTTATGGAAGGGACAAGTCTCTAGATAAAGTGGTACCTGAGATTTGCCATTAGCTAAGGAAATGAGTAAGGGAGGAAGCTAAAGTGGCTCTAAGAAAAGCTCCAGTTCATCCACTATAGCTTTCTCCTGTCTAATATACTTCTAATGGCAAAAGATAACAAGGCACCGCTGTACTAAGGAAAACGGAAAGCAACTAGATCTGTGAAGGTTATGATGAAATTGAGACGTTCATCCATTTACGGGAATGCAAAATGGTAGTCACCTAGGAAGATCTCTTGGCAGCTCTTCCTTAAAAGTTTAATGTGCTGACAGGAGCCTGATATAGCTGTCTCCTTAGAAGTCTGCAAGAGTCTGACATACTCAGAGGCAGATGCTCACAGCTAACCATTAAACTGATCATGGGGTTCCCAATGGAGAAGATAGAGTGAAGGCTGAAGGAGTTGAGAGGATTCGCGACACCATGAGGAAAGCAACAATCCCAACCAACCAGAGCCCCCAGGGTCTAAACCACCAGCCTGGGAGCACTTAGGGAGGGACCCATGGCTCCAGCTATATATGCAAGGGAGCTATATATAAGTGGGAGAAGAGATCCTTGGTCCCATGAAGGCTGGACGTCGTGGTGGGGATATTCGAGGGTGGGGAGGTGAAGTACGGGGGAGGGTGGATGGGGGTACACCAACGTGGAAGCAGGAGGAGGGGGAAGGGATAGTGAGTTCCTGGGGGGAGGGGGGGAAATGGGGTAAGGAGAGAACATCTGAAATGTAAATAAAATTTCCAATAAAAAAAAGAAAGTTTAATGTGGAAATTCTGCTCATTGCACATTCATTCACCCTGAGCACCCATCATCATCATCATTAGCATCATCATTGGTTTTTCAAGACAGGGTTTCTCTGTGTAGCTTTGGCTGTCCTGGAACTCACTCTGTAGACCAGGCTGGCCTCGAACTCAGGGAGATCCACTTCTCTGAGGTGGCCTCTGCCTCCTGAATACTAGGATTAAAGGCATGTACCACCACCACCTGGAATAGCCCCCAGTATTCTTAAGGGATACATATCTTTACAGCCTACTTCTGAGCCTCTGAAATGTTTTCACAAGTAGAAGACCTTTTTGGATTAGTAAAGTGAGGTAGCAAAGTAACTTGGCTATTACATAACAAACTGCATCACTGACTGACAAAATGTGGCACACTGATAGCAACTCCACAATAAGATGTTGTTGGAACTCAGAGACTTTGACTAATGACATTAACAGATAGATAATGCTTTTTTAAAGAGTACATTATGTAGATTATCAAAGCTAGGCATTGCATGCATACCTGTTATCCCAGTTCATGGAGGATCAGCAGTTCAAAGTCATCCTCTCCTATATATTGAAGTTGAGGCCATCAATGGATATGTGAGATGCTGTCTCAAAAAAATGATAAACAAAAACCACTTTATAAAACAGGAAGAGATTCTCAGAATGATAATCTCTATCATCCTGAGTGAGAACTGCAGGGATGGAAATGGAGAGGAGCCTGAGGAAAAGAAGGTCCAGCGACAGGCCCAAAGTGGGATCCAGCTCAAGGGGAGGTCCCAAGGCCTGACACTATTACTTAGGCTATGGAGTGCTCACAAAAAGGGACCTAGCATGACCGCACTCTGGAAGACCCAGAGAGCAGCTGAAAGAGTCAGATGCAGATATTTACACCCAATCAATGGACAGAAGCTGCTGACCCCTGTGGTTGAATTAGGGAAAGGCTGGAGGAAGCTGAGGAGGAGGGTGACCCTGTAGGAGGACCAGCAGTCTCAATTAACTTGGACCCCCGAGATCTCTCAAACACTAGACAACCAACCAGGCAGCATGTACCAGCTAATATGAGGCCCACAAACATATACAGCAGAGGACTGCCAGGTTCTGGTTCAGTCAGAGATGATGTACCTGGCCCTCAAGAGACTGGAGGCCCCAGGGAGTTTAGAAGTCTGGTTGGGTGGGGGTTGGGAGTAGACATACTCGTGGAGACAGGGGGTGGAGAGGAGGTATGGGATGTGGAACAGGAGACAGGGGGTGGAGAGGAGGTATGGGACGTGGAACAATCGGAAGGTAGAAGGGGAAATAAAATCTGGAGTGTAAATAAATAAATAAATGACAAAAAAGAAAAAGAAAAAAACAGGAAGAAAGTCTCAATTGTACCATAGTCAATGACATCTAAAGGAAATGTGGTGTGCACAGTCACCATCATGAAAACGGAAAAAAAAAAGAGAATCAAAGTGAAAACTGACAGGAAAGGGCATTGCAACCATGAACATACCAACTAGAGCATGAAGTAGGTTGATTATTGTGGTAGGATGGGTGTATCTAGGTGTAGAAGCTGATGGTAGCCAGGATTCACTAAAATCACCCAGAACCTCCCTTCCTTCACTTCCTCACCCACAAACAACCTTCTGTTCATGCTATCTGCAGAAACCTCTCACTCAGAAAGCAATTTTTTTACTAATTAGTACAAAAAAAAATATCTAGGGCTCTCATTATAATGCCATTTAGATAGAGCATAAAAGAAGCATGACCCCTGTTGAGTCAATTTATTCAAAATCAAAACTTGCCCCTTTGATTCCTAGGATATAAAAATGAGCTCAGATTTCTGGATATTATTATTTAGTCAAAATAACAGTAGTTTTTTTTTTTTTAAACCCTCTATTTACCTCTGTTAAAATGCCTTGGGAGAAGTTGCTTCAGTCTGTGGAATGTTTCTTTAATTTGGAGACAAGCTAATGTCTACATTGCCTAGGCAGCCTACAATTGGAGGTATTCTCCTGAATTTTTATGAGAAATACATATATAGTTAAAATGAAAGCTGATTTCACTGACTTTTACTTATAAAGCTATTGTGAGCACCTGGCAGCAGCTGGATGTTAGCCTTACCCAACAGCACAAACAACTGTGGCTTCTAGAAAGTACAAACCATGTCTTCTACAACTTTATCCTCAGGGATAAGAACAGTTCTTGGCACAGAGCAGATAGATATTCATTAATAACTGTTGGATAAATAAAGGATGAATAAATGAGGGAATGAATAAATGGAGAGGTTCATGATCAAGAGGTACTTTAAAAGCTAATATCATTGGCCCAAGAAAGCAAAGACAGAAATTGCATGCTTTGAAAAGATGGTCATCCCTGAAATAATTCAAACACCAAAATCTATAAGTAAAAAGCTTACATTTTGTTATTCACCTCTCTACCCAAACTGAATTAATGAATCACTTCTCTCTTTCTCTGTGTTTCTATGTCTGTCTGTCTGTGTCTGTCTGTCTGTGTCTGTCTGTGTCTGTCTGTGTCTATCTGTCTCTGTCTGTGTCTGTCTGCCTGCCTGTCTGTCTGTCTCTGTCTATCTGTGTGTCTCTGTCTGTGTCTGTCTGTCTGTCTGTGTCTCTCTGCCTGTCTCTCTTTTTGCTTGTATCTCTCTCTGTCTATCTGTTTGTCTGTTTATGTCTGTCTGTCTGTCTGTCTGTCTCTCTGTCTCACTGTGTCTCTGTCTCTGTCTCTCTCTCTCTCTCTTCTCTCTCTCTCTCTCTCTCTCTCTCTCTCCCTCCCCCCTTACTGTATTGAAGTGAAACATAGTTGCTTTCTCTACCAAAATGATAATGGACTGTATCCCCTTTGAAAGTATAAGTCAAGATAAACCCTAAATAAAACCTTTCTCCTCTAAGTTGCTTTTGTTGAGAGTAAGTATTCTATCATAAAAACATTAAGGTAACTAATACACTGAATTAAGCCTGTGATCCTCCTATACCTGTCTCACAAGTAGCTGAAATTATAAGCCTATGACATTACACCTCGATCCAGAATTCTTTCTCCTTTGGGAACCTTTTTATATTAAGGCCTTTAGCTGATTGAATGAGGCTATTCAAATTGTGAAGCGTAGGCTTTTTTATTGAGGTCAACTTGTTGTAACCGCTAACCACAAGGACAAAAGATGCTCATGAAACATCTGGGCTAATGATTTACCGATGACCACAAACCTAGCCAAGTTGACATATAATGTTAATCAACACAGTGAGGTTGACATAAAATGTTAATCATCTGTTAAATATGTACCTGCTCAATTTTCTGTTTGTTTACCGTTGTAAAGACTGCTGGAAAACATGATGGAGAACGACAAGCAGTCTCCGTATGTTGCCTGTGAATCCCTGTTAAGTGAAAGTACAGCAGAGCAAAGGCCTAGTCTCATGCTTCATGCCACAGAGACACTGACCAGGGGATAACCCCATGCAGGAAATTCAAGGATGAGGCAAAATGAGCATTCCAGAGAGATAGAGACAGACAGAGAGACAGAGAGAGCACCAAAGTCTGGCAAATGCAGACCTGTGAAGAAAAGACAGAGGGCACTACAGCTGTTAGGACCAGGACTGACCAGACCAGGTTAGCATCCACTTATGTGGAAAGAGGAAGAACAGATAGTGAAGAGAAAGAAGATTCCCTCCTCCCTCAAATAATTTCTCCACATCACCAAATTGAAAGATCAGGTCTTACTTAGAAAATGACTGTTTTGTCAGTATACATTTCTAATTCCAGAACATTATTTTCCATGTAGAAACTAAACAGAAAAGACTACACTCATCAGAAAACAAAAACAAAAACAAATGAAAACCTTAGCCTAAGAATTTTCTCTGAAGTATTTAAGATTATATTTTGATTTTTTTATTTGAGGTTGGGTTTCTTGTGTGTGACAAGGAAAAGGAGTTCTGGTATGCTTACAGGAGTGTGTGTGTGTGTGTGTGTGTGTGTGTGTGTGTGTGTCTGTGTGTGGTGTTACTCTCCTCAGTATATTGTCTCTCTGTTTTAAATGAAGGGCTAAGCCTTCTAGGAGGTTCGGGATAATAATGTCTCTAGTTCTGCTTACCTTCCCATTTGACTTTGTGACAACACTACAGTGTGGGGCCCATCTAGGTTCACTTTGAGTCTCACATTAAGATACTCAACTACAACTTGGCTGTAAGAGGAAGGGAGCTCACTGGCCATATTTTTATAGTTCTCTGGCAGACAAACTAGGCTCAGTTGCTTCCCACATCTCAGCAGCCTATATACCATAGTCATACACAGATGTCTGGTCAGCAGCCCCCTAGGGAAAGGGAAAAAAGGAATTGTAATGGAGTTTAAAGCTGAGGCTTTGGGTTGAGGATAGAGAGTTTTCACATAGGAAGAGATGAGGGCATTTATTTTTTCAGTTTTTTTATGATGGACATTTTTAAATAAACAAAAGTTGAAAAAAGATGCATGCTATCTTCAAGGACATTCTTCAGAAGATCCTATATTAACATGTTGCTATATTGCCTTTATCTTATTTCTATCTTTCTATCCATCCTTTGATAATTTATCAATCTACCTTATTTTTTGGATATATTTCAAAATAAGCTATAGAAGACATTATTCTTTTTTCCTTAAATATTTCATTATGTATAGTATTAACTGTTTTGAATGGAGTATTAGAAATCCAAATTACAAGAAATGCTTACAATCGACCCAACATATCATTATGGAATGTGAAAATTATCTAATCCAGCATGGTTGAAGGTAGTGATTACAAAAAAATAAATAAATAAAGCCCTGGAAGGAAAAACATTAAATGTCAATGCAGCTCATGATGCAACTTGTTCTTTATTTAAAGAGGTTATTTTAAAGTTTATCTTTAGTTATCATATCTTAATTAGCACTGGTTGATGTGGATATTCACTGTTGTATTTTAACTATTTTTATATGAAGTTTCCATTGAATTTATTTCTACTCTGGTCATTCAGCAGTAGTATATGAACTTATTTCTGAAAAGCATTTGCAATAGTGCAATAGTGCAATAGTGATTAAAAACTGCACAGTAAATGGAACAGAATTAAAGACTCAGAAATGAACCCACATACCTAAGGTCACTTGATTTTTGACAAAGGAGTTAAAAACCATCCAGTGGAAAAAAGACAGCATTTTCAAAAAAATGGTGCTGGTTCAACTGTAGGTCAGCATGTAGACCTACAAATTACAAATTGATCCATTCTTGTCTCCTTATACAAATCTCAAGTCCAAGTGGATCAAGGACCTCCATATAAATCTAGATACACTGAAACTAATAGAAGAGAAAGTAGGGAAAAGCCTTGAACACATAGGCACAGGGGAAATTTTCCTAAACAGAACACCAATGGCTTGTGCTCTAAGATCAAGAATTGACAATTGGAACCTCATAAAATTGCAAAGCTTTTGTAGGCAAAAGACACTGTCAATAGGACAAAATGGCAACCAACAGCTTGGGAAAAGATCTTTATCAACTCTACATATTAGGGGGCTAATATCCAATATACACAAAGAACTCAAGAAGTTAGACTCCAAAGAACCAAATAATCCAATTCAAAAATGGGGTACAGAGCTAAACAAAGAATTCTCAACTGAGGAAACTCGAATGGCTGAGAGGGCACCTGAAGAAATATTCAACATCCTTAGTCATCAGGGAAATGCAAATCAAAACAACCCTGAGATTCCACCTTACACCAGTCAGAATGGCTAAGGTCAAAAACTCAGTTGACAGCAGCTGCTAGTGAGGATGTGGAGAAAGAGTTACACTCCTTCCTTGTTGGTGGGACTGTAAGCTTGTAGTAGAAGTTGAGCACCAATTTGTAGTAGAAAAAATTATTCAACCCCAAATTTGCTCGCTGTAAGTCTCCTACCCGATGGAGACCAGTAAAGGAAGACACCACTCAATAATTATTAGTATAAACTGCACACCTGGATTGGGCAGATTTACCACTACACTATTCTAATCCCCGGCTATGAGATTCCTTATAACTTGCGGTTTATCCAGGCCGCTCTGGCTCCTCTGTGGTCTGCTTCCTTCTACTGCCTGCTTCCTTCTGCTTCGACTTCCTCCTCCTTCTACTTCTCTTCTTCTGTTCTTCTGCTTCTGCCTCCTTTTATATCGAATTTCTCTCACTCTCTCCTCCCCTAAGCCTTTTTCTCCGCCTCCCCTTCTACTGCACAATCTCTGGCTCTAGCCTTTATTTTACAGGTTTCAGTTGGACAGAAGGTTTACAAGATGTCACCTGTGTACAGATTCAATCATCCTCTGCAGCCCCTCCCAGAAGGGTGGAACTAGGATCGAAATATAAGGCTGGGGCTATCCACAACATTGATTCAATCCTCCTCTGGAGCCCCTCTCAGGGGAGTGGAACTAGGATCAAAATACAAGGCTGGGGCTATCCACAACACAAGCTAGTACAACCATTCTGGAAATCAGTCTGGTGGTTTCACAGAAAATTGGACATAGTACAACCTGAGGACCCAGCTATACCACTCCTGGGCATATACCCAGAAGATGCTCCAACATATAACAAGGACACATGCTCCACTATGTCCATAGCAGCCTTATTTATAATAGCCAGAAGCTGGAAAGAACCCAGATGTCCTTCAACAGAAGAATGGATACAGAAAATGTAGTCCATTTACACAATGGAGTACTACTCAGCTATTAAAAACAATGAATTCATAAAATTCTTAGGCAAATGGATGAAACTAGAAAATATCATCCTGAGTAAAGTAACCCAGTCACAAAAGAACACACATGGTATGTACTCATTGATAAGTGGATATTAGCCTAAAAGCTCAGAATACCCAAGATATAATTTACAGACCACATGAAGTTCAAGAAGAAGGAAGACCAAAGTGTGGATGTTTCAGTCCTTCTTAGAAGGAAGAACAAAATACACATGAGAGCAAATATAAAGACATGTGTGGAGCAGAGACTAAAGGGAAGGCCATCCAAAGACTGCCCAACCTGAGTATCCATCCCATATACAGACACCAAACCCGGAAACTATTGTGGATGCCAAGAAGTGCTTGTTGACAGGAGCCTGATATAGCTGTTGCCTGAGAGGCTCTGCCAGAGCCTGACAAATACAGAAGCTGATGCTCACAGCCAACCATTGGACTGAGCACAGGGCCCCCAATAGAGGAGTTAGAGAAAGGACTGAAGGAGCTGAAGGGGTTTGCAACCCACAGGAAGAACAATATCAACCAAACAGACTTTCCAGAGCTCCCAGGAACTAAACTACCAACAAAAGAGTACACATGGAGGGACTTATGCCTCCAGCCTCATATGTAGCAGAGGATGGCCTTATTCGACATCGATGGACTTAAGGCCCTTAGTCTTTGGAAGGCTCAATGCCCCAGTGTAGGGAAATGCCAAGGCGGGGAAGAGGGAGTAGGTAGGTGGATGAGAACGTTCATAGAAGCAGAGGGAGAGAGGATGGGATAGGGAGTATCTGTAGGAGAAACTGGGAAAGGGGTTAATATTTGAAATGTAAATAAATAAAATATCCAATAAAAAGAAATGGGGTACAGAGCTAAACAAAGAATTCTCAACTGAGGAATGTCAAATGGCTGAGAAGCACCTAAAGAAATGTTCAACATACTTATTCATCAGAGAAGTACAAATCAAAACAACCCTGAGATTCCACCTCACACCAGTCAGAATGACTAAGATCAAAAGCTCTGGTGACAGCAGATGCTGGTGTGTTTGTGGAAAAAGAAGAATACTCCTCCATTGCTCGTGGGATTGCAAGCTGATATAACCACTCTGGAAGTCAGTCTGGTGGTTCCTCAGAAAATTGGAAACAGTTCTACCTGAGAACCCAGCTATACCACACCTGGGCATATACCCAAAAGATGCTCCAATATATAACAAGGACACATGCTCCACTATATTCTTAGCAGCCTTATTTATAATAGCCAGAAGCTGGATACAACCCAGATGTCCCTCAACAGAGGAATGGTTACAGAAAATGTGATACATTTACACAATGGACTATTATTCTGAAATACTCAACAAAGGGGAAAAAGAACCTGCAGAGACCATATCCAATGGATAAGCACTGACCATGGTTGGGTAATGGGGCCACCCACCCATCTCAAAAATTTTAACCCAGAATTGTTCTTGTCTAAAGGAAATGCAGGGACAAAGCGTGGAGCAGAAACTAAAGGAAAGAACATGCAGGGACTGCCCCACCTAGGGATTCATTCCCCCATCTGCAGACACCAACCCAGACACTATTACTGATGCTAAGAAGTGCTTGCTGACAGGAGCCTGGTATATCTGTCCCCTGAGAGGCTTTGCCAGATACAATGCTGACCTGACCTATACAGATGCTGATGCTTACAGCCAACCATCAGACTGAACATGGGGACCCCAATGGAAGAGTTATGGGAAGGACAGAAGATGCTGAAGGGGATTGCAACTCCATAGGAAGAACAACAATATTAACTATCCAGACCCCTCCCAGAGCTCCTAGGGATTAAACCCTCAACCAAAGAATATACATGGAGGGACCCATGGCTCAGTAGAAATTTCATAACTTTTAAGCAAAAGTTTCTCAACTCTCTTCCTTTTTAGCCTGTGGCTATCTCTTGTTTACTTTCTGTCTTAATTCACTTCTCATAGATACAATTCTGTGCCCAGATTAACTTACTTCATACAGTATTCCAAGCCTCATGTAAAGTGAAGTTTCATTTCCCTTAAAGACTGACTAATATTCCACTGTATTTAAGCACCATAGTATGCTTACCCATTAATCATTTATGAAAACAGAATGTTTACAACTTTTGACTATTGTAAATAATGCTTGGCAAACTTGGTCATAGAAGCATGTGAGTTTCTGACTTCAATGTCTTTAGCTACACAAACCTAAGAGAGCAATAGATCAGTTATATGGTAATCCTCTTGTAACTTCCTGGAGCTCCATTGAACTGCTTTGAACAGTGGCTCTACTATTCCACATTCCAACCAGAAATGTCTAACTTTCCCAATATCTCCTGTTTATCTCCAATACTTATCATTGTTCTTATTGCAATCATACTAAAATGGCAAAGTGGTTTTTCATTTGGTCTTTGAGAAGACCAAATTAAAAAAAAGAAATGTAAGACCTAGAAGATACAGAGAAGGACCGTAAAATGCCATTTTCTTGAAATAACATGGACATTGCAATCAAAATGTCTCAGCTGCTTGCCTACATTGGACCTACACAAGTTTACCAATACTCATGCATGGATCAGAGGGCAGCTGGCAGAGCCTTACTTTTTCCCTGCTGGTCTACTACTGATGAAGTATAGGGGAGGGGTAGTTACTGTCTTCAAATGTATTCTCACTGCTGAGCCAACAGGTTTCACTGGACAGTTACAAACCCATGGTCACAAAGATGGTCCTGGTTAAACTTAGTAGGTCACAAAACAAAATAACAGAAAATAAAATAAAAAGACATGAATGTAGGTCTTTATTACTTTATTAAGTTGGAAATTTTGAAAGAAATGATGGATTTCTAGATTCATCTAAGAAAGCAAAATTAAATGAAGAAATCAACAATTTAAAAGGGTACATATTAAACAAGGACATTGAAATAGTAATAAAATTCCTCCAATTAAAATTTGTAGGCCTAGATAGATTCATAGCAGAATTCTACCCGATGTTCAAAGATCTTCAGTCAATTCTTCATAAATTATTTTTTAAAGAAAGGAACAGAATGAGTACTCCGAAACTCCTTCTTAGAAGCCAGTATTATACTAATGACAAAACATGTAAAGAAGAAAGAAAGAAAACTACAAGCCAATATTCCTAATGGACATAGACCTAAAGATACTCAATTAAAAACTTCAAAAGTAATTGCCAGCATATATCTAATAGATGATTTACCATCATCACATTGACTTTATTTCTGCTCTGAGACACAGAGATGGTTCAACTAGAAAACAGAAGGGCATTCAATACTCATGGACTAATAGAATTAATATTGTAAAAATGATCATTTTATCAAAAGCCATTTACAGATTCAATGCAATCCCAACTAAATTCCCTATTCCACATTTTACATAAATAGAAAAATCTATCCTAAAATGTATATAAAAACGTATAAGACTCTGTATAGCCAAAACAATCCTGAGCAAAAAGAATAATTCTGGAGAGATTACCACTTCAGACCTCAAGCAATATGTCAAAGTCTTAGTAACAACAACAACAAAACAGACATGTGGACCAGTGGAACAAAATCAAATACCCAAAGCAGAGTACATAAAAGTTACAACTATTTCATATATGATATAGGTGTAGGAAAATATAAGACTCCATTTCATCAAAATTTAAGACCAATAGTTGACAAGTAACACTTCGTGAAATTAAAATGCTTCTGCTCAGCTAAAGAAACAATCAACCAGGTGAAGAGAAAGTTCACACAATGGGGGAGAATCTTTGCCAGATACACCCCCACACACACCCCCCACACACATATATATATATATATATATATATATATATATATATATATATATGAAGTTTTTAATTGAGCATCTTTATATATTTATATGTGTGTGTGTGTGTGTGTGTGTGTGTGTATTCCAAATCAGAGTTGGAAAAAATAGCCTATTTGGAAAGTGGGCCAGAGACAAAAACAATAATTCTGAAAAGAAGAAAAAATGACTAAGAAATATCTCAAAAAAAAGTTCATTGCTCCTAGCAATTAGGAACTGTTTTACCCATTTTAACTTGGGCAGGTACTGTGATCACAGATGTGCACTGCTACAACTGGCTTTTTATGTGGGATCTGTAGATCAAACTAAGGTTGTCACACCTGCATATTCACCTGCTTGAGACACCTCCTTCACTCAGATATTGTTTTTTAACATCCACAGAAAACTCACAAGGTAAGTGTCATTATTCATGTTTCACAAATGAGAATATTGAGGTTCAGAAACCACATGTGATTTATGAATGCTTAGCCATTTAGGATCTGACTCAGCTTTTTTATGCATGACACAAAAATCATCTCAGAATATACTAGTAGTCTAGCTGCTTTTTTATTTCTTTAATTATAATTAAATTTCTCCCTTTTCTTTTGTTCCTTGGAACTCCCCTGGCTCTCCTTCAAATCCATGGTCTCCTTTTTCACTAATTGTTATTGTATGCACATATATACATATATATTCCTAAATTTAACCTGCTTAACTGCTAAACCATCATTTGCATAATGATATTTGTATCTTTGCTTTCAGGCCTGAAAATTCCGTGTTGGTCAACCAATTGGTGTGATCATATGTGTGCTTTTGTGATAATTAATGTGGCTATAGATTCTGAAACTCCAAAGGACTGATGGGAAGAGAAGAATGGGTTTTAAGGAAGAGATGAGAATAGCAAAAGAACATATGTGACATGCAAGTGGAAAGGAGAGTCTTGAAGGCAAAGGGGTATAGAAGACGGGCAGGGAGATGGAGGATCAGTCCCCAAACCAGTAAATATAAAAATGGCATAAAGAAACCTGTTACTCAGTATGTTAATTTAAAAGATTTGTTTTTCTTAGTGTGTAAGAGAGAGAAGGAGCAGGGAGGGGAGAAAAGAGTGGAGATGCCTGCAAAGGCCAAAAGAGGGCTGTAGATTCCCTACAGCTAGAGCTTCAGACATTGAGAGCCACCCAACATGGTGGTTAGCACCAAACTCTAGGTCCTCTAGAAGAGCAATACATTCTTAACTGCTAAATCATCTCTCCAGCACCATATACTAATTTTTAAAAAGACAAAAAAAAAATAGCTAGTTTAATATTTGCAGGTTAGTTTCCTGGAAAAGTATAAGCAAGCATTTCTTAGAGTACGAAAAGAAAATAGAAATCAAGTATGTCAGGGATGGAAAAATAAAGTAGATTTTGTTCAAATTGAATACCAAAGGCAAAAATATTTCCAGGCCAGTGGTGATCTGACAGAAGGTCGTATGTTAAGCCTTTTTGTGAATTCATTTTGCTATATACACAAAAATATACTTAGAAAAAAAAACAATCAAAAGAAACCACAGTGTCTCTGAGGTCATAAATGCTTTCATGTGTGCCAGGCTATGTAAGAGATCAGTTCTAAACTTAAACTTTTTGACAAATTGCAATTAGATATTTCCTAAAATATTTATTAAGCAGCACATTGGACTAATTTCATTGCTAAAACTACAATTTTTATATTTAATCTATTCTTAAACATGACACCAGTATGACATAATTTCTAAGTAAAAACTTTTCAGAAAAAATTTTCAAAAACTAAAACCACATAAGCAGACTAATTCTTTGTACTTAGTTTTGTGCTTTACTCCATGTATTAGTTATGTCTATCTCTTACACCACATCACTGGCACTTTTCTGAAAATGTATTTATTCAATAAAATTGCTTGTGATGGTCTTCAAATTTATAGGTTATACTTAATATAAATGAAGTTTTTAGCAATTGATTGCTTTCTCAATATGATATTTTTAGCTGAAGAAATAGTTTCTTTATAGATGTTATCTGCTAAGTCTAGAACAAATTATTCTAACTTTATTCTCAACTCTAATTAATTTATTATAAAGGATATAAATATTTGACCTGTTTTGCAACTCTAGTGGTTAAATGTTGGGCCATGTATGTGGTAGGCATAAATATTTTAAAAACTACTCTCTTTGTTTCCATTTAAAATTCATCATATAAGTTACCTATGTTTATGATGTTTTTGAACAGTTCACAAAATTTAAATACTTCAAAAGGCCTTTTCAAGTTTATACCATTCTAGTACAGAATATACATTTTCCAGTTTAAAATGGGAAGATGTGGCGCTAGAGGGTTGACTCTACTTTTAATAGCTCTTTCTGCTCTTGCAGAGGAACTTGATTCAATTTCCAGTACTCACATGACAACTCACAACTGCCTGTTTCAGGGAATCCGATACTCTCTTCTATCCTGTGAGCATTTCTGTATGCACATGATGCACATTAATTCACTAAATCACACGAATATACATAAATATAACAAAGTGAAAGAAAGGTATATCAAGATATTATAATGTACAGTTAAAGACTGTCAAATTTAACCCTTATACACAGTTTGAGCACTCATAATCTGGTGAGTAAACTATAAACTGAAATAGGTTCCTATGCATGAGCTCCGGTTCCTTAACTGCAATATGCTAAAAAGTTTAAAACTCAACATTTTCCTGATACTCATTTCTTGAGGATGTTCATTAGATACTTCCAAGTGCTTTTGTATAGAATATAATCTAAATTTAAATGATATGTTTACAATAATATTTACTACTTTCTAGGACACTTGAATTAATGAATAAAGTACTTCTTTAAAAGCTCAAAAATTCTTAAAACTCTGAATCATGATTGGAAGCAAAGAAGGGAGCTTATACATCATGCTAAAATTCTATTTTCTCTGTTCCACATTAGATTTATTAGTTTTTTTTAAAGATTTATTCTTTGTTTCATGTATATGAGTACACCATTGCTATCTTCAGACACACCAGAAGAGGGCGTCACATTCCTTTACAGATGGTTGTGAGCCACCATGTGGTTGCTGGGAATTGAATTCAGGACCTCTGGAAGAGCAGTCAGTGCTTTTAACTGCTGAGCCATCTATCTCTCCAGCCCACCACATAGTTTTTTAATTCACTTAATATAAATGTGCAGATGTAAATAGATTTCTAAATGTTGACAACTCCTGCTTCTACTTCAAGTCAGTGTGTATCACAGTGTAAATGCAATAGTGAATTATATATGCATCAAAACCAATTCCAAGTGTATGTCTGCTCCATAGGAGTCTTAATTTCATGAAAATATTGCAGTTACCAAGACAATTATAATCTACCTAAACTTATGATTGTATTATGATCACAAAATATACTCAGTATAGGATTGTCTAAACTAAATTTACACATTGCCATTACCATTAAAAATGTTTTAACTTTATCAAAATGAATTTCCAAATGTTATGTTCTTATTGTATGTTTTGGATAAAAAATGTAAGCCATTACTGGAACAAACCAATTTTCTAGTTGAAACATATCACTGATGTAAATTGGGTATCACTTAGCTTTGGCAAAAGATTTTTCTCCCTTAATGAAGCAAAGCCATTAACAGCTACCACTTCACTCCATATATGCACAGGGAAACATGGAATTGAAAACAAATGAAATTAATTTAGAGGAATGATCTTTTGAGGTAATTCAAAAGCCATGCTTCACAAAATACTATGTAAACACCTTCTGCATCTAACTTTTTTAATTAGATGCAAGTGTTTTTGAAGATTTAGATGTTCTGCTTTCTACCTGGTCCATGGTATCACTATGACTTCCAGTTGGGTGGTAATGTTGAAAATGCTTCTGAGCAGATTTGATATTCACTGTCTTTTTTTCTTTACTTTTAAAAATAGAATATCAGTATTTATTCACAGAACACATATCATTTTTCTCATTTTCACTGAGAATTAATCACTATAAAGAAGGTATATTAGCAAAGTAAATTGCTTTATGAGATAGAAAACCAAGTAGGTACTTTGAGATGTGCTCCTACAATGAAAGCACTTACACTATTTAATCCATTTCCCACATGCTATAGTTAACTCATAGTCACTTACATTGCCTCCTGACCATCTGACATGAATGTGCCATAAGTGATGGAATGACCAATGGCCACCAATACAAACACATTGCCTGAGCCTCTGGGCCACAGGGAGGGAAGGGAAAAGAAGAGTAGGTCTTGACAGCTTTTGTAGAGAAAAACCCCACCTAAGTTTTTCTCCCTAGCAAAAGTAACTGCACAAAAAAAAATCCTAATAAAGTTGTGGCAATCCAGGGGTTAGAGGGATGGCTCAGTGGTTAAGAGCACTTTCTGTTCTTCTAGACCAACTGGGTTCAATTCTCCACACCCATATGGTAGCCCACAGCTGTCTGGAGCTCAACCTCCAGAGGCTCTGGTACCTTCACAGTCATACATGCAGGCAAAACACCAATGCACATAATAGAAAAAGATAAATATTTAGAAAAATATTGCAATCCAAATTCAGGGGCACATTAAGAAGGCTGTCCACATTATGCAGGCTGTCACCCTAGAGATCCATTGATTCATAAACACTCAGTAAAATACTCCCAAACTGAATTCAGGAACACATCAAAAACATCATCCACCATGATCATCCTACAGATGCAGGAATGGTTCAATATACAAAAATCCATCAACATAATCCACCATATAGACAAACTGAAAGAAAAAAAATACATGATTATCTCATTAGACACTGAAAAGCCTTTCATAAAATCCAGCACCCCTCTATGTTAAAGATATTAGAAAAATCAGGGATATAGAGCACATACCTAAACATTATCAAAGCAATATCCAGCAAGCCAATAGCCAACATCAAACTAAATGGAGAGAAACTTAACCTTAAAGCATTTCCACTAAAGTCAGGGATGAGACAAGGTTCCCCACTCTCTCCCTATCTATTCAGTATAGTACTTGAAGTTCTACCCAGAGCTATAAGACAACAAAAGTAGATCAAGGGGATGCAAATTGGAAAGGAAGAGGTCAAAGTATCCATATTTGTAGATGATATGATAGTATAAATAAGCAACCCCCAAAATTCTACCAGAGAATCCCTACAACTGATAACCACCTTCAGCAAAGTGGCTAGATACAAAAGTAACTCAAAAATCTCAGTAGCCAACCCTCCTTTATGTAAATGATAAATAGGCTGAGAAAGAAATCAGTGAAATACCACCCTTCACATTAGCCACAAATAATATAAAATATTTTGGCATAACTCTGACCAAGCAAGTGAAAGACCTGTAGAAAGCACTTCGAGTTGCTGTAGAAAGACATTGAGGAAGATATCAGAAGATGGAAAGATTTCCTGTGATCATGATCAATGGGATTAATATAGTGAAAATGGCCATCTTACCAAAATTAAATCTACAGATTCAATGAAATTCCCATCAAAATTCTAACACAACTCTTTAGACCTTGGCAGAGTAATTCTCAGCTCCATATGGAAAAACAAAAAACCCAGGATAGCTAAAACAATCCTGATAAATAAAAGAACTTCTGAAGGCATCACCATCCCTGATCTCAAGTTGTACTACACAGAAATAGTAATAAAAATTGGATGGCATTGGTATATAAACAGATTTATAAATGGAATCGAACTGAAGACCCTAAAATAAACTCATCCCTTTGAACGCTTGATTTTTGACAACGAAGGCAAAACCATACAATGGGAAAAAGAAAGCATCTTCAACAAATGCTGCTACTGGTCTAACAAGATCATAAATTTTGCAGGCAAGGTAGATGTGTCTTGAGAATATCATCCTGAGTGAGATAATCCAGTCCCCAAAGAAAAGACATGGTATGTATTCACTTAGAAGTGGATACTAGTCATAAAAAAAGAAAGGATGTCCACGCTACACTCCACAGACCCAAAGAAACTGGGTCCCAAAGAGAGTGCATGAATCTTATTCTCCTGGTAGTAATATAATCTAGAGTCATGTGCATAGACTCCCTGTATCCTCTCTCATCCCAGGCCTCCACCTTGTCATCAGAGATGCCTCCCACCCAGATTTCCATTCTTACTCCCAGGCCTCTCTCATTCCTCTTCTCCCAACCCCTGATCAACAGCCCTGTCCCTCTCATCACCTCCTCTCCTACCCAGTCCTATCTCTCCATCCACGTCAGAAGACTATTTGTTTTTGCCTTTTGAGACTCAACCCTGACACTCTTAATGATGCTCTGTTATGCTCACAGACAAGAACCTAGTATAACTGTCTCCTGAGAGGCTTCATCCAGCAGCAGATAAAGGCAGAAATAAAGCCCCACAGCGAAATATCAGGCAGAGCCAGGGGAGTGTTTTGGAAGAGTGAGGGATAGAAGTGAGCAAGTCAGAGTGGTCAAGGACACCACAAGTAGACCACAGAATTGACTAACCTGGGACCACTAGGGCTCACAGAACGTGGGCCACCAACTAGGGAACATGAAGTAATGAGGTGTAGAGACAGTTTTGTGGTATTTTGGTGAATAATGTGGCTGCTTTTTGCCTTTGTCAGAAGAGTCTACCTAAGGCTAAGGTAAAGAGATTTATATTAATTGCATTGACAAAGGTAGTCTAAAAAAGCCTAGCAGAGACTTTCTTCTCTGATTAAGTCTCATGAAGAACAGTTTGAACAAGCGTAGCAAGCTTAGAAAGGAAAAATATAAAAATATATGGTTTCAGTATTAAAGGGGCACCAGGAAGTGAAATGGAGTTCAATCCTATGTTCTAGGAGATAGAAGATTAAGGGAGTGGGACTTAGGAGCAAGATCCTACCCAGCTAAATTTAGATGCAGACAGGGTGGTACACAAATTTAATCTGAGGAGATAAAGCCAAGCAGATCTCTGAGTTCAAGGACAGCCTGGGACAGAGCAAGTCCTAGGTGAAGAAAAGCTTAAGTCTAGGACTGATGGCATACACGTTTAGTCCCAGGAGACAGTCATGCAGATCTCTGAAGTAAAGGTCCATCTACAGAGCAAGATCCACGACAGCCAAGCTTAGGCACTCGGAAAACAGAAAGCTGGTGATAATGTAATAGAACAAGGAGCCATATTTCAACCCGAGCAAGCAGCAGAACTCAGCAGCTTTGGCCATGTGGCTCTGGTTTTAGAGTGAAAAATAGCAGGAACTACTGGGACAATTGATGTTAGCTAGTTAGCTGAAGCTAAGAAATTAGTGGTGATTAAGAAGAGACCAGGATCATTGAGGTGAGATCTTCTGGGAAGCGTTTTCTGAGAGCACAAAGAAGCTGTGTTCCAGAAATGGCCAAGGTTGTACCTCCTGCTGCAGCTGTCCTTGATAATATATGAGTCACACAGGTGGTACAGGTTTTGAAGCCATGAAGGGGTCATGAAGAGCAGCTGAGACTTGGCCCAGTGAGAGGCCATGGAAGGCCATTGGTGAAGATGCAGCCTCATTTGCAGTTGATGACCCAGAACTGAAGGGGTCATATGCAAAGGAGTTGAGACTTGGTACCATAAAGAAAGCCTATGAGAGGCTATCAGTGAAGCCTATTTGAAGCAGAAGACCCCAGTGTATTGGAGATGCCAGTACCATGGGATGATCAACAAGAACAGCAATAACAGTAGAGTGGACCAACCTGAGCTTAGAGTGCTACAGTGGGCAGAGCTGGAGAAGTGACACCAGCCCTTTGGAGGAGCCTAGAAAATAATGTGTGAATCTTAAACATTGAAACAAGAAGCTATAACATTTAAATTGCCTTGGAGACCCCAAGATGATTGAGATGTCAGAAATGTGAACTATCTGCTAAAGAAAGCTACTAATAAGGAGCAGACCAGCCCAGGAGAAGGAAGTTTGTTGCAGTCAATGAAGATGAAAAAGGAGTTGGAGATCTGAAGACTGCTTTGACATCAGACATGGAGATTCAGTTTAGAGTTTGCCCAGCTGGTTTCCTGTCTTGTTTTGGGGATTATAGTTAAGTGATTTGATGAATCTCAGAAGAGACTTTGAACTTTTTATGTTGAGACTGCTATAGACATGGAGACTTTGGAAGTTGGACTAAATGTATTTTGCATTATGTTATGTTTAGGTATGGCTCCCATAGACTCATATGTTTGAACAAGCCTATGGGGTCTAGGGAGTGGAATTTCATGATCTGTATATCCTTGGTCCAGGGAATGGCACTATTAGAAGATGTGGCCCTGTTGGAGTAGTTATGGCCTTGTCTGAGTAGGTGTGTCACTGTGGGTTTGGACTTTAAGACCCTCATCCTAGCTGCCTGGAAAACAATATTCCACTAGCAGCCTTAAGGTGAAGATATAGAACTCTCAGCTCTGCCTGCACTATGCCTGCATAGATTCTGACATGCTACCACCTTGATGATAGTAGACTGAACCTCTGAACATGTAAGTCAGGCCCAATTAAATGTTTTCCTTTATAAGAGTTGCCTTGGTCATGATGTCTGCTCACAGCAGTAAAACCCTAACTAAGACATGTCCCTTTTGAACTTAGCACATCACAACTCTGCTGGCAAAAGGATTCATCTCTTGAGCCTGTGAATTTCCACCTGTCTGTGTTCCTCTTATTCCCTGCTTTATTCTAGTCCCAATATTTCCCTGCCCCGACTTGAAAACAATCTAGAGATAAACAAAGGTTTGATGCTACTCTCTTTAGCTTTCTTCCGATTAGAGCTAAATTTCACACAAGGACTGCTTTCAGTACCTGTTAATTGAAGTCACTGAAGAAAGGCTGTTTCAAACAATGCCTAACAAAAGAGAGAAAGGAGTAAATTTTTCTTGAAAATCTGATTTCGTGTGCAAACTTGGAAGATCTAATGGACATCGAGAAGAAAGAGACTAATTAATTAAGTAGCACTAAATTTCCATTAAGGATACAAACAAAGCATAAGGAACATGCTTAAAATAACCCACAAGATAATTCATAAGGCCACATTGATTAAACCCAGAGGTCAGACTTCAAGAAAAAAATTATTTCCAAAGTTGAGTAAATGGGATCCTTCTCTCTTGCATTCATTTTTCATGTGGAAAAAGCCACACTGAGTCAGAAGGTTTGGATGAAGAATGTGACCTCCTTATTCCAATGCTCTGTTAATAAATACTAAGTCCAAGCTGACTAAAGAGGAAGCTGTGGAAAGCTACAGCTCTCTGGTGAACATTTGCTGGATAAATTTGCACCTCAGAGATTCTGTAGAAAAATGGCTAGCCTTCCCACTGGCAAAGAAAGGAGAAACCTTGAAAAACAATGTTTCTGCTTACATAGAGTAGGAAAAGCCGAAGATTGGTATAATTAACCAATATGCCCTTGATCAAGAATATTCTCAGCAGAGCTCTGCCATAGTTCTCAGCCCTCCAGCTTGTGACACCAATTGTCAGGAAAACAGACACTTCTTTGGAATTTGAACTACATTGTCTGACTTTCAGCAGAAGAGCTCTTAAAAAACCGACGAATATGTTCAGATCTGTGTACTCCTTAACATTGTTATGGAGTTCCTGAGACAGACCTTAGACTACATGCAATTATAATTAAAAGATATATTGATTATTGCTAGAAGACAATTTCTGAGCAAAACTTGATATTGCACTGAAAAGAGGAGTGAGTAAAGGGTTTTCAAAAGTGAAAACCATGAAAAGACCTTGAATATCTATCTGTACAAGCAAGCCAAGAGCTATTTTGCTCTGCTACAATTAGGTAGTCAAGGCAACCTGAACATCTGCAGAAGCAGGTTACAGAATCCAAAAAGCAGTTAGTCATAACATACCAAGTAGATAGTTGTAGCTGTACATTTCTGGGTGGGGGGTCACTGAGTAAGGGTTACTGGGAACTTACCTTCCAGGGGCTAGACTCAGAGACAAACGGTTGATGAGTACCAAGATAGATGCCAAGCATAAAATGGAGGGTTTTTTTAGTCACCACAAACACTTCAAACAAATATTCCAGGGAATGGCATTTTCCTGAGAAAATGGTCTAAAAGTTTCAGCTGATTCTCAGAGGAGACAGTGGCCTTCAAAAAATGTCAAGACCATTAGACTAGCCTTGAAGACACTCTGTGATCTTCCTGCCTTCGTAATTTCAAGAGCAGATGAGTCATGACCAGACTGGGCAAGGTCTAAATTTACAGTTCCAGCTGCAGAGGGAATTTATTTACTGTCTACAGATTTAAATCCATGGTGGCCACTACTGTAGACTCTTATTCAGAGTGAATAGACAGTTAAAGAACTGACTTTAGCTCAAGGGGCCTTGACATCTGCACTACTATGACCTTCCGTGTTCTGGAACTCTGTGATCCAATGCCAATGAATAAAATGAAGCAGTTGAATAAAGGAAAATAGAAGGAGGGACACTGATAGGAGTGTGAGAGGGGGAACAAAAGTAAAAGAAAAACAAATTCTTCGTAGGAAGGTATAAAGAGAGGAGGTTAGAAACTGACATGAATAATGAAAAGCAGTTAGTGAAAGTAAAAAGAAGGATTGGAAGAATTCTTGGCCGGATAGGGAAAAAAGCCAAGAGAGGCTTGGGGGATCGGGGTGGGGTAGTGATGAAAGGAGATGACAAGTAGAGTGAAAAGATAAAAACATGTTTTAAGTTATATGATGTTCCTAAATGTAACGAGTTACATACAAGACATCACCCAAAGAAAATCTGTAAGTCTGTGCTACATATGATGTTGTATGATAGACTGTGATATCACTTTCTTTAGTTGTTTGAATAGGCTTGGCCCAAAGAGTGGCACTATTTGGAAGTGTGGCCTTGTTGAAGTGAGTGTGGCCTTGTTGAAGGAAGTGTGTCATTGTGGGGGTGGGCAAAAAGACCCTCCTCCTAATCACATGGGAGCCAATCTTTTCCTAGCAGCCTTCAGATGAAGATGTAGAACTCTCAGCTCCTCCTGCACTATGCCTGCCTGGATACTGCCATGCTCCTGCCTGAATGTTAATTGACTGAACCTCTGAACCTATAAGCCTGCTCCAATTAAATATTGTCCTTATAAGAGTTCCCTTGGTCATGGTGTCTGTTCATAGCAGTAAACCCCTAACTAACACACCTACCTATAATGTGACAAACAAGCTTATAAAGGCTGCCAGAGAAATGTGACCCTTAAGGTAGGCATGACCCACCTATCAAAGAGAAGAATAGGAAGGATGACTGGGATATCGGGAGGAGTTCTACTGTCTGAGAAAAAATTGCCCAAATCACAAGAAGCTTTTGGAAGAATCAGACCAAACCATTGCCCATCTCACGTTGTTATCCAAGACTCCCAGCTTCCCATGTCCACATAGGCTGCTGGGATGTCAGCCTGCTCCTCAGTCTTCATTTTTAGGGTTACTATTTGGTGGCAGGAGAGTGAGATGAAGTCAGGACACAGAACAGTCCTGTTAACAAGGACATATCTGCGCACATGCTGGCCCTGATAAGCACATGACCCCAAAGGCAGTCATGAATGAAGGTAGCACTTATGTGTTGTTCTGCAGCTCACCTGTATTCATGTTTCACATGTTAATAGTGTACATGGTACTTTCACAAAAATAATGCCTCATTCTACATGCAGCCTGAACATGTTGCCACAACAGTGACAAGCACCAGCACTTTCATGGATTTTCTCTCTCGGGGACTGGAGTAGCTATTAGTTTAGGGAACAAGGAATAGCTAGGAAGCAGGCACAGGCAGGATTCTGTTCTCAGCACAGCAGATGCTGAGGCCTGACACGATCTTCCTTTCCACTACATTTCTGGAGTACACATACCCAGGATCACATTTGCTTATACTTGATTCTTCTGTGCTTTAGTTCCTTTCACAGAATAAAAATGAGAACTTTCTAGGGCTCAAAGAACATTATCAAAAGTTCAAGCTGTACATCTAAAATGCAAGATGGGTTTCCAAAGAAGGAAATGTATATTTTATTAGAAAAATGAACAAATTATTCATCAACAGAAATTTCTTACCTCACTGATTTGATCCTTTAAACCAAAAAGCAAATGGGACCTGAGTCTGAAAACTCACACATCAGTCCCCACTTTTGGTTTGCCTGGCTCTGGTGAAAGTTTTGAAGGAAGGCAATTCAGCTTCTTTCCACTTTCTACTTTCTCCATGAGAGCTGCAGCCAACCTTCCTTGACTAATAACTCAAAACTTCGCCTGCATCTGGCTAGTTGACGGATTGCTTCAAAACTTTGTGGTTCAAGGGCTCCATCTTGAGGCACATTGTGTTTCTCTCTGTGACTCCACAGTTAGGAAAATATAACTGTGGCATGATGAAGAATTTTGCTGCCTAACACAGTTGACTTGTATTTGGTGTGTTTTCTTGTTCATAGTAAAACTTCTGACTACAGAACAGCAATTTTGGCTTGAGTACATATGATGAATTCCTCTGTATTTGATGGTCCCCTTCAAAAAAAAATTAAAGTCAGTTAACAGTATCTTATCATGGCAGCAAGTGATAAATAACTTAAGATTTATTCTGAGCTGTTTCCCCTAGTTTTTGGGAACAGTTTTTAGAAGCTACACTATTTGGATAGCTTGATTCTAAAGGAAGATACAAACACCTGAAACCACTCACTTATTAAGTCCTCTGTATGACCTTTAGTAAGATCCTCCTTCGAGTGGGTCAACCAGAAATATAGATTAGGACTCAGCCCTTCAATATGTGTGGAGCCATGCTTTGTGGCAGCACACCCCTGGATCAACTAAAAACTCCACTATATTCCAATGGTGCTTCCTTAAATTGCTCTTTGGACTCTAATAAATCCAATAAACAACCTGCTACAATTCCTTTCTTCCTGTCTATACTCTGAATTACATAGTTCTGAAGCTCTATTTTCTTACCTTTAGAACTCTACATTCATATATGTGGAAGACCATCTATAGTAAGCCTAGAAGTCTGTGATAAATCTTATTGAATGAAGATGACAATTCATGTAAAAAGGCATGCCATAGGCAGTATAAAAAATCCTAAATTTATGGAGAGTAAGAACAACCTCAAACATGTAATCAAATGAACATCGCCAAGTAATAGAAAGTTTAAACACTAAAGTTTGCTGCAAACTGTCAAACTTTAACCAACAAAGTAGAAATGCAGAAAAAAAAAAAACCTGAGCAAACAGAGGAAGGAGAAAGTGGCATTGGAAATTATATTTTTAGAAATATCAAATTCTTAAACTGATGACTTCAAGCTGAGGGGTAATTTTCAGCTCGGACTTATAAAGCAAGACCCAGGAAGAAGTAAAAATACCATCAACTAAACAGCAATTCTCAGCACACCACAGGGAACTCTGTTCCCACAAAGAAAAATAGAGGAGTAATAACCTGGCCCCTGGAACTGTGGGGAAGCCATTCAAAAGAGCCTGGAATAAAATACAGCCTGTGAGTCAGCCCAATCTTTGAAAGCCAGGTGGAAAAGGGAGATGGATAATAAAGAAAGAGAATTCTTACACTTAAATCAATAAATCATCTTATTTGCATTTTGATTTTGAAATAATATTTTTAAATATTCATTTATTGGGACCAAAGTTATGTGTGGATTTTAACAATTCCATTTAAAGAACTAGAGTGCAACTCAATGGTAAAGTGCTTGTTTAGTATTTGCAAGGCTTTGGGTTCCCCTGCAGCACAATAGATAGACAGACAGACATACAGTCAGTCTAAACTTTTGTTTTGTGTATAAAGAAATTACTTGAAAAGAAAGTTGAACCTTTAAAAAGCTCACAGTATTTAAAGATATGAAAAATATTGGTGACGTGTTGGTAAAAGCAAATAAAGTCTGGTAATCTATTTAGGATTGACTTTTAAAAGCAGGAATGAGGAAAGGGAGCAAGTAAGATGATGAAAGAGGAAGAGTGGTCCTTAGAATGGCTGCCTCTTGGGAGGCAGTTTCCAGTGGGGGTTTATCTTCCACTGGGGGCTTCAGAAGAGAAATATTTCAAGTCAGATAGAATTCATACACACAAGTTCTTTGGAATCTTCAGCCCTCAAAAGCCCAACAACATAACCTCAGTTTCAACATAACTGCTTTTAGATTTCATTGTCCTGCTTCCCATTCTGCCTATTGTTGAACCAGTAGAGCCAAGAGATGCAACCTCTGTCATATAAGGCTACATGCTTTGGGTTTCCATAGCTGATTAACTTGATTAGATTGGGAAAACACCTAGAGGGCATTAGTTAGGCATATCTTTGGATATGCCTATTAAGACATTTCTAGAGATGATTAACAGAGCTCAGAAAACCCATCCTGAATGTGGGTTACACCATGCCTTAGGCTGGAGTCCTGGACATAATAAAAAGGAGGAAGAAGAATACCACCTGGGCTTAAGCCACTGCCTGCCCTGCTCTGGATAAGAGCAATGTCCCACATCCACTGCTGTCAGCAGCCCCTGACACCCTGCCTTCCCCACCGTGATGAGCTATGGTGTATGAATGAAAGAAAAATCAGCAGATGTGACCCTAAAGGGCTCTTCCCAATCAAACTCTAGGATGCTCCAAAAAACTTGAGCTCTCTAGACTAAATCTTGAATTGGGAAACAAGTTTTCTTCACATTGAATAATGCACCCAAACATGCAGCCTTTGTGTTTGGTACTTAGAAACAGGGCTGAGGAATTACAACAACTAAGGTTTGCAAAAGTAATATTTCATATTTTCAGAATTCTATAACCATATGAAATACAAAGAAGTTTTTACCAAGAATCTAGCAAATTACAACTATTCTACAATAGTCACTGCCTGCTGGATCATTAAGAATTTTTGTTCTCCATGCATTTATTAAATTTTTCGTCTCTCAAATTGACATTCTTAAGTATGAAGTAGCCAAAAAAATTATATTTCATTTCTGGTATAGTGAACTTAAAAGCATGTATTAAATATACCTTCCATTGAAATAGAGAAAAGATTTAATTTGAAAAATTTTATAAAGGTATTGAAATGGAAAATAAATTTAATGTAAAAATTTCTTTGTATTGAATAGCATTGCCATGGTGAGCAGTACTATATTAATAGTAACATAAACCCACTGTATTAAAGCTTTCCAAAGAAAAAGAAAAGCCAAAAACAGGCAAGGAGGCAACTACTGAGTTGGTTACGGACAACTAAGGCTCCAGTCAACTGTGGGTCCTCTCAGAATCCATGCAGAATAGTATCTTAGAATTATCATTTTGAAGGAGAAACTGAGGTATTTTCCTATCAACTGCCATCCTCAGGGAGATTGACTCCCTATATCTCTAGGTGGAACAGGAAAGCTCCCTCAGCTTCATAGAAGACCTAAAGCAGGATAGCTGAGAAATTTGGGAGATGATTTTGTTAGGAAGTTGATAGCATGGGTGAGAACTATATACCAAAGCAAAGGAACTGTGACTCACAGCACAGAACATATTCTACACTACACCCTTGCACCACCCAGGTTTGTGTCTGCCCAAACAAATTTTTCAAAATGGTATCCACTTCTTTCACTTACTCTACAAGGTGATGGCCAGATGAACTCTCTAATTAAAGACTTTAGAAAAAAAAAGAGTTATTGGAATATGTTACATTTGGTACTGTAGTGCCAGGGAAGTGTTAGTAATCCCCTAAAATACAGACAGGAGCCAATCTGATGCAACTCACAACATGGTCTTTATTCTATTTGAGCTAGCTTGGGGTCCCCACCCCCAGCACACTACTGTCATGCAGGATGATTTTGGTAGTGAGGGAGCCCCGACTATTGGGGCAGGGGTTTATAGTAAGCAGCAAGCAGGGGGTAAGTGTGCAAACATATCATTGGAAATCTACTGTGGCCTTTAACACAATTAGCTGGTTCTGGGAGTCATCATAAACTTAATTTTTGCTCCCTTCTGCATGGGTGGTCATTAGGCAGAGGGTAGGCTTGTAACCTAGGGGTATAGGTTTTTGAGGTAAATACCCTGGAGATGCTGGTCTTGTTAAGAGTATAACCTGGAGACGCTGGTCTTGTTGGGTATTAGCCTAAAGACTGGAGCTAGACTCAGGTTTTATTGGAAGGCCACTTGGAAACTAATGCTAGGTACCAGCCCATTAGTTTACCTGAGTTCAAACTTAGGTCAGGTTCTCTAAAACAAAGTCTGAACTTAAAAGATTTGGCCTCTCAGTACCATTAGACTGGAAGTGGTATTTTAAATGATGTTCATCATGTTAGTCTTCTACTATGCCTTCCTCATATCTCTTATCATAAGTCAGAAATTTAGCTGATGTAAATGGTTTAGCAAAAGAAGTAATTTCGTATTTTTAACTGTGTCATTTAGACACTCCATCAGTTCATACTGCTCACTTTAATTAATTCCTGGTTAATGAAAATTTGCTATAGGACCCATACATTTGTGGGGTGTAAATAAAAGGAAAATAGAAGAGCACATAACAGTCAGAATTTCTACAAAGCATTTTGAAAAATGTATGTGAATTCTGGGATATCATAGCATTGATATTAATAAGATGACACACATCATAATATATATAATTATTATAATAAATTTGGCACTGGATATCAAAATTTCCTAATTCCTGTAAGAAAATGAATTTCAGTGGCTTCTAGTTATCTTGACTGGAATTAAGTTTAAAATTAACAGGATAGGAATTATTTAAATAAATATCCTATTCCAAATCTCTAATTTTGGCTACTTTTTTCACTCTAAGACTAAAGTTATCCCTTGCTGGAGGAAAACTCTAGATTACCGTTTTCTAAGTGGCATCACATAGGGCCCACAGAGCTATGATACAATCTGTCAATCAAATGGCAACAAATCAAATGTTATAACAGAGTCAAAAATAGGATAAAATCCAAATACCTCCTCTACAATAAATGCATTGAATCCGGGGATAATGAATTCAAACCCAAATAGTGTATAATTGCATTCATAATTCTCCAAGCTCCATTTTTACTGCAAGACGTAGATTTTAGTGACCCAAAAGTTCAGATAGATCTGTAATCAGATATTTTTATATCGATATGTA